>PVKP010016654.1:0-47677 GCA_004027715.1 Plecturocebus donacophilus
AAAATATTGGTTGGCTGCTTATTTGTTATTTTCATCCCCTATTCCTTCCTGTCTCCATTGTTAAACACAATTATTGGCATAAAAGAGGTTTTTAATACCCATTTTTAGACTGTATTCTAGCCTGGGCAATAAAACAAGAATCCCATTCTCTCTCCCTCTTTCTCTTCCTCTTTCTTTCTCTCTTTCATTCTTTTTTTTTATTTCTTTCTTTTGCTGTTTCTTTCTCTCTCCTTTTCTAAAATCTCTTCCTCTTTCTTTCTCTCTTTCATTCTTTTTTTTCTTCCTTTTGCTGTTTCTCCTTTTCTCTCTTTTTCTAAAATCTCTTCCTCTTTCTTTCTTTCATTAAAAAAAAAAAAAAACATTTTATAAAGCTTACAGAATCTGTGTGCTATTGGCCAGGCATTATAAGAATGGCTTGCCTTTGTCTCATATTGTCTGGAGCCTCTGCTGGAAAGACTCAAAGGACTGCATGTGGCTCTATGGCTGGATGCTAGAATCATCTAGAAGCATCACTTTTGTGTCGGTCAGTTGATGCTGATTGTTTTCTGAGCCTTTCAGCTGGGACTGTTGGTAGCACTTACTCATCTGCTCTTCACGTGCTCTGGGCTTTCTCACCACAGCATGCTGGCCACATAGTAATCTGACTTCTTATTCGGTGCTCCACAAGGAAGTGTTCCAGCAAGGAAGGCAAAATTGTATTGTTTTCTCCACATAGCATCAGAATTTATGCATAACACTTCAGACTCTTTCTATTGTTTTTGAGCCAGTCAGAGGCTCCTCTTGATTCAAGAGGAGAAGATGCAGAGTCTGCTTCTAAAACAATGTCAAATAATTCACGCTTGTGTGTTTTGTTATTGTGGTAAAATACATATAAAATTTGCTATCTTAACCATTTCTAAGTGCACACTTCAGTACCATTAAGTACACTCACATTGTTAATCCCCAGAATTCATATCATGAAAAAACTAAAACTGTACTTGTTAAATTTCAACTTCGCATTGCTTCCTTCCAGCCCCTGGCAAACATCATTCTACTTTATGTCTTTATGAATTTGACTACTTCTAGGTATCTCATGTAAGTAGAATAAGACAGTATTCGTCCTTTTATGACTAGATTGTTCTATGTAGCATTATGACCTCAAGATCTGCCATGTTGTAGCACATGTCAGAATCTCCTTCTTTGTTAAGGCTGAATAATATTTCACTGCATGTATATACCACATTCTTTATTAATACATTGATGAACACAGTTTTCTTTTATCTTTTGGCTATTATAACGTTGCTATGAACACAGGTGTACAAATAATCTCTGTAAAACACTGTTTTCAATTCTTTGGGTATATACCCCAAAGTGGAATTGCTGGATCAAATAGTAACTCTATTTTTAATATTTTGAAGAACTGTCATACCATTTTCTACAGTGAGTATACAATTTCATATTCCTACCACCAGTGTATAAAACTTCAAATTTCTCCACATCCTTACCAACACTTGTATTTTCTGTTTTCTTGTTTTGTTTTAGATAGTAGCCATCCTATTGAGTGTAAGATGCCATAGCTCTGTGCTTAAAAACAAATAGGATGATGGACGCAAGAGGAAAATATCACCATTCAACTGCTCTCTTGTTTCATCAAAATGTTTTATTGTGTTAAGTTTGAGATGGCCTTGTGACTGAGCTAATAGGATGGAAAAGAAATGGAATATTATGGAACTTCAGAGCATATTGTCAATAGGTGTTAAAGCTGTTTCTATTACCTTTTTAGAAATCTTCCCTGAGGTTGCCAAGTCAAAAAACACCACGCTAGTGTGCTATAGTATGAGAGTTCATGTGGAGCAGATTCAAGGTGTCCCATCCTACAGTAAGCACCAATTGCCAGACATGTGAGTGAGGTCGTCTTAGTCCACCCAAGCCCTTCTGAGATGTCAACTGACTACCACCATATGAGTGAGTGATCCCAGAAAAAAACAGCATAGGAACCGCCCAGTGATGCCACCCAACAATCGTAAGCAAAAAATCAGTTGTTGCTCAAAGCTGGTAAGTTGGGGTAGTTCATTATGCCACAACAGAAAACTGAAACTGTCAAGTTTGTGATGTGTTGAATTCAGCTTCTAACAGACAAAAAAAAAAAAAAGTTGTGTTACACAACCCTTCTGAACTTCACATTTAATGAACTTACATCACAATTAATAGCATAAAGTTGTTCATGCTGGGAGTATTTACACATGGAAATTAGTAAATAAACTGAAGCTATTTTGTTAGTTTTACAGAGTCACTTAAATATTTACAACACATCAGTAGATACAGCCATTTAAGATGCTGAGAAGATAACAGCTATCTGGTGGCAAAGAAACAAACTTGAAAAATCCTGTGAAAACTGCTGACAGAAGCAACTGTTAGGAACATTTAGAGCTCCTATTACTGTTTGAAGTTGTCCCGCCACTGTTACTGGCTTGGGTTGCTGGTTCTGCAGCTCATTGTGTGCTAACAGAGCTACTGCAACTAGAGAGGATGTGATAATATCCATCAGAACTGAAAGTTGCTAAATATATCTGCAAAGAGACTAACTGCCCTGTACAGAGAAGGCAGATTACATGGGATATAGGATATAGGCTTAGCTTCTCTAACAGACATCTCAGATGTGGAATCTGGTATAGAAGTTGATTTCTCTTTCTCTCTCATCACAGACCAAAAGGATATGGATTGTGTGTAGGTGGCTTTGTTTCATGAGGTCTTGTAGGTACCCAGGTTGTTGCTAACTTGTTGCTCCTGCATCTCTCAGGGTGTGGCCCTTGTCTGCATGCCAAAGCTACCTTGTCAGGTTTTTAGGTAATGAAAATAGAAAGAACACATTTTGTTTTCATGAAAGTGACTCAGAATGTACACACGTCACATTCGCTCATGTACCTTTTGTAAGCATTTATTCACATTAGTAACTGGAGGACATGGGGAAATCTGTTTCTAACCAAACGGCCATATGCCCAGCTGAAAGTCAGGGAGCAATGTCTGTTAGTAAAGGAAGAGGGAAGAATGATGGTAAGGAATAATTAGCAGTCTTTGCCACATACAAAATCACTATATATAGAATCATCCACAGATCTAACAAACATACATTGAATTATATCATGAGGCTGGTACTATTTTAGGTAATAACCCTAGAGAAGAAAAACTTAGCAATTACCCTCAAAGTTATCACAGTATAAGATGGAGTGTAGTAACATATGAAGTTATAGGGGTACTGTGAACTAAATACCATGGAACTACTGAAAAAAGATCAGTTAATTCTGCCTTAGGATGTTAGGAAGGTTTTGTTGAGTGGAATGTAAATAGAATCTTGAAGAATAAATACATAGGCATTCAACAGACAGGAAAACGAAGGCTTTATAAACATCATAAGTCTCTTGATATCCATAGCATGTCGTAGATTTGTTGAGCCTATGGTAAAACCTAAGGAAGCTGGAAGCTTAGAAACACATAACTCAGACTTGTGGAAGAAAATATGGTTCGAAGAGTAAAAAAGGGATATCATATAATTATAGATGAAACTACTTAGTGTAATATACATAAATCTCGCATGTATTTATAAAGTTCATGTAAAATGCCTTTCCAAATTTTAGCCCTAAAATGTAAATATTTAAATGTTAAAATGTGGGTGGGTGAGAGAATCAAGAGGATATCAAGAAAAGAAAACTGATGCGTTTCTTATTTTATTTTTCTTCAACTTTTACATTAGTTTCAGGGGGTGCATGTACAGGTTTGCTACATGGGTGAACTGCATGTCACTAGGGATTGCTGTACAAATGATTTCATCACCCAGGTAATGAGCATTGTACCCGATAGGAAGTTTTCCAATATTTATCCTCGTCCCACTCTCCACCATCAAGTAGGCCCTGGTATCTATTATTCTCCTGTTTGTGTTCATGTATACTCAGTGTTTAGCTCCCACTTGTAAGTGACAACATGCAGTATTTGGCTTTCTTTTCCTTTATTAATTTACTTAGGATAATCGCCTCCAGTTGCATCCATGTTGCTGCAAAGGACATTAATTATGGCTGCATACTAGTCTATGGTATCTATATACCACATTTTCTTTATCCAGTCCACCAGTGATGGACAATCCAGGTTGATTCATGTCTTTGCTATTGTGAATAGTGCTACAATAAATATATAAGTGCACGTGTCTTTTTGATGGAAGTATTTATATTTCTTTGGGTATATACCTAGTAATCTCATTAAAAGGTAGCTCTGTTTTAAGTTCACTGAGAGATCTCCAAACTGCTTTTCACTGTGGCTGAACTAATTTCCATTCACATTAGCAGCATTTCCTTTTCTCTGCAATGTCACCAACACCTGTTATTCTCTGTCTTTTTAATAATAGACATTCTGACTGATATGAGATGATATTTTATTATTATTTTGATTTGCACTCCTGTGGTAATCAGTAATATTGAGCATATTTCTATATGCTTGTTGGCTGCATGCATGTCTTGAGAAATTCCTTTTCATGTTCTTTACTCATTTGTGAATGGGGTTGTTTTTTGTGTCTTGATTTAAGTTCTTTATAGATTTAGGATATTAGACCTTTGTCAGATTCATAGCTTGCAAATATTTTCTCTCATTCTGTAGGTTGTTTACTCTGTTGATAGATACATTTTTGGTGCAGAATCTCTTTACTTTAATTAAGTCTAACTTCTCTATTTTTGTTGCAATTGCTCTTGGGGACCTTGCCATGAAATCTTTTCCAAGGCTAACCTCTGGAATGGCATATCGTAGGTTTTTGTCTGGGGTTTATATAGTTTTGAATCTTACATTTAATTATTTAATCCATATTGAATTTGTTTTTGTGTATTTTGAAAAGGAGGAGTCAGTTTCAATCTTCTGCATATGGTTAGCCAGTTATCCCAGCAGTATTTATTAAATAGAGAGTCCTTTCCCCATTGGTTGTTTTTGTTGACTTTGCCAAATATCAGATAGTTGTAGGTGTGCAGCTTTATTTCTGGATTCTCTATTCTGTTTCATTGGTCTATGTGTCTATGTTGTACCAGTACCGTGCTTTTTGGTTACTGTAGCCTTGTAGTATAGTTTGAAGTCAGGTAATGTGACACCTCCAGCTTTGTTCTTTTTACTTAGGATTGCTTTGTCCATGTGGGCTCTTTTTTGGTTCCATAAGAACGTTAGAACATTTTTTTTCTAATTCTATGAGGAATGTCATTGGTAGTTTGATAGGTATAGCATTGAAGCTGTAAGTTGCTTTGGGCAATATCGCCATTTAGACAACATTGATTCTTCCTATCCATGAGCATGAAATGTTCTTTTCTTTGTTTTTTTATCTCTGATTTTTCAGCAGTGTTTTATAATTCCATTTGTAGAGAACTTTCACCTTTTGGTTAGCTGCATTCCTAAGTATTTTGTTTTTTGTGGCTATTGTATATAAAATTGCATTCTTGATTTTGCTCTCATCTTGAATGTTGTAGGTGAATAGGAATGCTACTCATTTTTGTACACTGATTTTCCATCCTGAAAGTTTGCTGATGTTTATCAGATCTAGAACCTTTGGGGCAGAAACTATGAGTTTTTCTATGTATAGAATCATATCATCTGCAAACAGATATTTTGATAGGTAAATACATTTGTTAGTTCACTGTCTCAGTGATCCATCTCACACTGACAGTGGGGTGTTGAAGTCTAGCAGTATTATTGTATGATCATCTAAGTTTATTCATAGGTCTCTAAGAATTTGTTTTATGATGTTCTCTCTTCCTGTTTGGATACCTTTCATTTGTTTCTCTTGCCCGATTGCTCTGGCTGGGACTTCCAGTATTATGTTTCATAGGAGTAGTACGCATTCCAATATTATGTTCCACTTGTCAGGGGAATGTTTCCAGCTTTTGCCAATTCATTATGATGTTGGCTGTGGGTTTGTCATAGATGGCTCTTATTATTTTGAGATATGTTGCTTTGATGTATAGTTTGTTGAGGGATTTTAATGTTAATGGGATATTGAATTTTATCAAAAATCCTTTCTGCATCTAGTGAGATGATCATGCAGTTTTTGTTTTTAGTTTTGTTCATGTGATGAATCATACTTATTGATTTGTTTATGTTGGACCAACCTTGTATCTCAGGAATGAAGCCTATTTGATCATGGCGAATTGACTTTTTAATCTGCTGGATTTTATTTGCTAGTATTTTGTTGAGGATTTTTACATCTATGTTAATCAGGAATATTGACCTAAAGTTTTGTTTTTTCATTGTGCCTCTGCCAAGTTTTGGTATCAGAATGACACTGGCCTGATAAAATGAGTTAAAGAAGAGTCTCTAAGCCTTAATTTTTTGGAATAGTTTCAGTAGGATTAGTACCAGCTCTTTGTTGTACATCTGGTAAAATTTAGCTGTGAATTCTTCTGGTCCAGGACTTTTTCTGGTTGATAGGTTTTTTAAATATACTTATTATATTTTGGAACTCTTTCTTAATCTTTTTAGGGTTTCAGTTCCTTCCTTGCTCAATTGTGAGAGGTTGAACATTTTCAGGAATTCATCTTTTTCTTCTGGTTTATCTGGTTTCTGTACATAGAGCTGTTTGTACTAGTCTTTGAGGGTTTTCTGTATTTCTGTGGTGTTGGTGGTAATGTCACCTTTGCCATTTCCAATTATGTTTATTTGGATTTTCTTTTTTCTTTATTAATCTAGCTAGTGATCCATCATCTTGTTTATTGTTTCAAATAATGAACTTTTGGTTTCATTTACATTTTGTATAGATTTTTGGATCTCTGTTTTACTCCCTTCAGCTCTGATATTGGTTATTTCTTTTCTTATAGTGCTGGGGTTAGTTTGCTCTTGTTTTTTTAGGTCTTGTAAGTATGATGTTAGATGTTAATTTGAGATCTTTCTAATTATTTGATTTAGGCATTTAGTATTACAAACTTTCTCTCACTGCTGTAGTTGTGTCCCAGAGACAATGTTAGTTATATTCTTGTTTTCATTTGTTTTAAAGAGTGTTTTATTTTTAATTTTATTATTTACCCAAGTCATACAATTCAATTTCCGTTTAATTGCATGGTTTTGAGATGACTTCTTGCTATTAGTTTCTATTTTTATTGTGCTGTGGTATGAGGGTGTATTTGGTATGTGTATTAGGCCATTTTCATGCTGCCATTAAAGACATACCCAAGACTGAGCAATTTACAAAAGAAAGCAGTTTAATTGGACCCACAGTTCCACATGTCTAGAGAGGATTCACAATTATGGTGGAAGGCAAGGAGGAGCAAGCCACATCTTACGTGGATGGCAGTAGGCAAAAAGAGAGCTTTTGTAGGGAAACTCCTCCTTTTTAAAAATCACCAGATCTTATGAGAGTTTTTCACTACCACTAGAAAAGCATGGGAAAGACCTGCCCCTCGTGATTTAGTGACCTCTCACTGAATTCCTCCCATAACATGCGAAAATCCAAGATGAGATTTGGGCAGGGACACAGCCAAACCATATCATTCTGCCCCTGGCCCCTTCCAAATCTCATGTCCTCACATTTCAAGACCAATCACACCTTCCCAACAGTCTCCCAAATTCTTAACTCATTTTTGAGTTAACTCAAAAGTCCATATTCCAAAGTCCAAACTCTCAACCAAGACAATGCAAGTCCCTTCTGCCTATGAGCCTGTAAAATCCAAAGCAAGCTAGTTACTTCCTAGATACAATGGGGTACAGGCATTGGGTAACTACAGCCACTCCAAATGGGAGAAATTTGCCTAAACGTAGGGGCTACAGGCCCCATGCAAGTCCCAAATCCAGAAGGGCAGTCAAATCTTAAAGCTCCAAAATAATCTCCTTTGAATCCATGCCTCCCATCCAGTTTACACTGATGCAAGAAGTGGGTTCCCATGGTTTGGGGCAGCTCCACCCCTGTAGCTTTACAGGCTACAGGCTCCCTCAGCGCAGCCTTCACAGGCTAGTGTTGAGTGTCTGGGGCTTTTCCAGGTACACGGTGCTAGTTGTCAGGTGATCTATCATTCTGGGGTCTAGGGGACAATGGCTCTCTTCTCACAGCTCCAATAGGCAGTGCCCTCATAGGGACTCAGTGTGGGGACTCTGATGCCACATTTCCCTTCAGCACTGCCCTAGCAGAAGGTCTCCATGACCCTGCCCCTGAAGCACACTTCTGCTTGGGCATCCAGGCATTTTCTTACATCTTCTGAAATCTAGGTAGAGGTTTCCCAATCCCAAATCTTGACTTTTTTGCACTCGTAATCTCAACACCATGTGAAAGCTGTCAAAGTTTAGGGCTTATACCCACTGAAGCCATGGCCAGAGCTCTATGTTGGCCACTTTCAGCCATGGCTGCAGAGGCTGGGAAACAGGGCACCAAGTCCCTAGGCTGTACATAGCATGGATACCCTGGGCTCAGCCCACAAAACCATTTTTTCCTAGTAGGCATCCATGCCTATGATGGGAGCAGTTGCTGCGCAGATCTACAACATGGCCTGGAGACATTTTCCTAATTGCCTTGGGGATTAACATTTGGCTCCATGTTACCTATAAAAATTTCAGTAGCCAGCTTAAATTTCTTCTGATAAAATGGGATTTACCTTTCTAATGCATTGTCAGGCTGCAAACTTTCTGAGCCTTTATGTTCTGCTTTCTTTATAAAACTGAGTGCCTTTAACAGCACCCAAATCACCTCTTGAATGCTTTGCTGCTTAGAAATTTCTTCCACTAAATACCCTAAATCATCTCTTTAAAGTTCAGAGTTCCACAAATCTCGAGTGCAGGGGCAAAATGCCATCAGTCCTTTTTTAAAACAAAACAAAAATCATCTTTTCTCCTGTTCCCAACAAGTTCCTCATCTACATCTGAGACCACCTGAGGCTGCAACTTATTCTTAATATTACTACCAGCATTTTTGCCAAAGCCATTCACAAGTCTCTAGTAAGTTTCAAACTTTTCCACATTTTCTTGTCTTCTGATCCCTCCAAACTGTTCCAACCTCTGCCTATTACCCAGTTCCAAAGTCATTTCCACATTTTGGGTATCTTTTCAGCAACACTCTACTCTACTGGTACCAATTTACTGCATTAGTCTGTTTTCATGCTGCTGGTAAAGAAATACCTAAGACTGAGAAATACCTGAAAATACCTTTCAATTTATTAAAGAAACAGGATTAATTGGACTCAGTTCCACGTGGGTGGGGAAGACTCACAATCATGGCAGAAGGCAAGGAGTAGTAAGTCACATCTTATGTGATGGTAGCAGACAAAAAGAGTGCTTGTGCAGGGAAACTCCCCTTTTTTTAAAACCACTAGATTTCATGAGACTTATGCACTATCATGAGAACAGCACAGGAAAGACCTATTCCCATGACTCGATTACCTCCCACCAGGTCCCTCCCTCAACACATGAGAATTCAAAGTGAGATTTGCGTGGAGATACAGCCAAACCATATTAGTATGATTTTTTAAAAAAAATTTGGTTTGAGAACTGCTTTATGGGTGAGTATGTGGTTGACCTTAGAGTATGTGCCTAGTGAAGAGGGGAAGAAAGTATATTATGTTGTTGTTGGGCAAAATATTCTGCAGATCTGTGTTAAGTTCATTTGGTCAAGTATTAATTTACATCCTGAAGATGTTTGCTAGTTCTCTGCCTCAATTATCTGTCTAACACTGTCAATGGAATATTTAAGTCCAGCACTCTTATTGTGTGTGATTATCTAAGTTTATTCATAGGTTTCTAAGAACTTGTTTTATGAATCTGGGTGCTCCAGTGTTTGATGTAAATATATTTAGGAGAGTTAAGTCTTCTTGTTGAATTAAACTGTTTATCATCATGTAATGCCCTTCTTTGTTGTTTTGGGTCACTGTTGGTTTAAAATCTGTTTTGTCTTAAATAAGCATGGATACCTCTGCTCTTTTTTTTTTTTTCTGTTTGCTTGGCCTTTCTCCATTCCGTTACTTTAAGCTCATGGTTTCCATTGTATGTAAGATGGCTCTCCTGAAGACAGCATTCAGTTGAGTCTTGCTTCTTTATTCAACATACTACTCTGTGTCTTTAAGTGGGCCATTTAGTCCATTTACATTCAAGGTTAATATTGAAATGTGAGAATTCCATCTTGTTATTTTGTTGTTAGCTGGTTAGTATCTAGACTTGATCATATATTTGCTTTATAGTGTCAGTGTGCTATGTACTTAACTGTGGGTTTTTATGGTGGTAATTATTGACCTTCTGCTTTTATGTTTAACACTCCCTTAACGACATCTTGTAAGGCAGGTAACAAATTTGTGGTAACGAATTTCCTTAGCAGTTGCTTGCCTGGAAATGATTTTATTTCTCTTACTTTATGAAGCTTAGTTTCGTTGGATGTCAAATTCTTGCTTAAATATTTTTTAAAGATGCTAAATATAACTCATCAATCTCTTGTGGCTTGTATGGTTTCTGCTGAAAGGTCTACTATTGGTCTGAGGAGGTTTCCTTTGTATGTGACCTGACCCTCCTCTCTAACTGCCTTTAAGAGTTTTTTATTTCACATTGGCTTTGGAGAATCTAATGACCATATTGCTTTCTACAGTGGTTGAACTAATTTGCACTACCACCAACAGTGTATAAGTGTTCCCTTTTCTCCACAAGCTTGCCAGCATCTGCTATTTTTTGAGATTTTATTAATAGCAATTCTGACTGATGTGAGATGGTATCTCATTGTGGTTTTGATTAACATCTTTCTAATGATAAGTGACATTGAGCATTTCTTCATATGCTTGTTGCCTGCATGTTTGCCTTCTTTGAAAAGTGTCTATTCAAATTCTTTGCAAGTTTTTAATGAGGCTTTTTGTGTTGTAAATTTTTGTATTATAAATTTGTTTCAGTTCCTTATAAATGCTGGCTATTAGACCTATGTCAGATGGACAGATTGCAAATATTTTCTCCCATTCTGTAGGTTGTCTTTTCTTCACTCTGATGATAGTTTCTTTTGCTGTGCAAATGCTCTTAAGTTTAATTAGTCCCCACTTGTCAATTTTTGCTTTTGGTGTCTTCATTAGGAAATCTTCGTCCATTCCTGTGTCCAGAATGGTAATGCCTATGTTGCCTTCCAGGATTTTTACAGTTTTGAGTTTTACATTTAAGTCTTTAATCCATCTTGAGTTGATTTTTGTTTATGGCATAAGGAAGGTGTCCAGCTTCAGTCTTCTGCATTTCTTTCTATTTAATAAATGGTGCTGGGATAACAGTTATCTTTTCTCTATTGCTTGTTTTTATCATCTTTGTCAAGCTCACATAGTCATAGGTCTGTGGCCTTATCTCTGAGCTCTCTCTTCTGTTCCATTGACCTGTGTGCCTGTTTTTGTACCAGTACCATAATGTATCGATTACTGTAGCCCTGTAATATTGTTTCAAATAGGGTAACGTGATGCCTCCAACTTTGTTCCTTTTGCTTAGGACTACCTTGGCTATTTGGGCTCTTTCTTTGGTTCCATACGAATTTTAAAACAGTTTCTTTCTAGTTCCATGAAGAATGCTGTTGGTAGTTTAATAAGAATAGCACTGAATCTGTAAATGGCTTTGGACAGCACGGCCATTTTAATTATATTGAGTTTTTCTATCCATGAGCATGGGAGAGTTTTAATCTGTTTGTGCCTTCTCTGATTTCTTTGAGCATTGTTTTATAATTCTCATTGGACAGCTCTTTCAAATCTCCAATTAGTTGTATTCCTAGATATTTTAATCTTTTTGTGTCAATTATCTACTTAATCCTAGTCAACTCCATGTTCTGTGGCCAAATTCATAATCCTTTTAGTTATATACCTTTCTTTCTAGACTTAATTGTGTGTAGCTTGAACTTCTCAGATTTCCAGAAAATTGCTAAAGCATTATCTGATTCTGAGTATCACTGAACACTATCTTAACACACAGAGAATGTAACTAGATGAATGCTATATCCCGATTTGATCCAATTCTATAGAGATCATGTTTTAATCCATGTTGAAGAAGTTTCCTTCTCAGACCAACCAATACTACATTTCTGGACTCTCTCTATCCTTTTAATTTCTGCTTGAAAATGGCTACTATTTTTACGAATACGTATTTTTTTCAAACGTAGCTAATAGTACTTAAACTATGCTAATAATATTCTGTTTTATAACCACTTCACCTAAAGTCACATACTCATTAGAGACATCATTTTGCTTTTAAGTTATTTTATGTAAGCATTTCATCATGTTTTGACACTTCATAATACCAGTGATGATCCTTCTATCCTCCAATAATACTATAAGAAGAGCCAGTCCATATAAAAAATAGTCACTACAGAGTAGAGAAGAGTGATATATCTATATTTCAAGTGGCCATCCACAGAATAAAAGGTATTTAGTAAGGACTTACTAAAGAATAAAACAATTTTACATGTGAGAATAAAACAGTTGAACCATATGCGATAATCATGATAAACTCTTATTTAGCATTTATAGCATGACAGGCATTTTTAAAATTACTTACAGGTTGAGCATTCTTAATCCAAAAATCTGAAATGCTCCAAAATCTGAAACTTTTTGATTGCCAATGTAATGCCACAAGTGGAAAATTCCACACCCTATCTCATTTGACAGGTTGCAGTCAAAATGCAGTGATACCACACACATTTTATTTAGTATCCCCAAAAGGAAAAAAAAAAACCTTCCAGCCCTCTCGTTGCATTGTATCTTTTCTACGCATGCCCAGATTTTTCCATACAAGCACCCCATGAAGGGCTATTAAATGGTATGTGTGCAGGATGGACCCATCACAGGCAGGTTTCCAACAATGCCCCACATGAAGCCAAGATCTATGAGTTTACTCGCTGTGATTTTTTTTTTTTTTTTTTTTTTGCTTATTACCTGCTTTGTGGTGTGGAGATATTGCTGAAAATGTCAAAATGGTCTGCAGATACCCCATGGGGAGCACTCATTTGAAAAAAAGAAAGAATTTATATCTATTTACAGCTAAAATGTTGAGCTGTTGGAGAACTTGAATAGTGGTATGAGTCTTAAAAGAAGAGTAGGGTAGTAGAGTGCTTACCATATGTGACCTGAAGAAACAGAAGAATAAACTCTTGAAGTTGTATGCCAAAAGTTATGAGCATAAGTTTATAAAATAGGGAAAAAAACCGTTGCATAAAGTTAAAAATGAAGATTTCTATTGTGTATTGATAGAATGGACCTGTCAACATTACAGTGGACACATGCCACTCAGTGGTTTGCTGATCCTAAAACAAATAAAGATCTATCACAATGAACTGAAAATTGATGGAAAATGTGAAAATTCAAGAGGCTGGTTGCAGAAACTTCTGAAAAAATATAACATTACATTTTTAAATATTTGTGGTATAAATCATCTGCTGATCATGAAGCAGTGGTGAAATTCATTGACAAGTTTGCCAAGGTTATCGCTGATGAAAATCTAATGCCAGAACAAATCTGTAATGCTGATTAAACATCTCTGTTCTGGCATTATTGTTTCAGAAGGACACTAACTACAGGTAATTAACCCCTTCAGTAATGAAGAGTGCCAAGTACAGAATAACTGTCCTGGGATGTACTAATGCAGTAGGCATGCATAAATGTAAATTTGCTCTGATAGGCAAAGCTTGTGTTCTTGCTCTTCTCAAGGGGTGAACTTCTTACCAGTCCATCATTATGTTAACAAAGAGGCGTAGACCACCAGCAACATCTTTTCTGATTGGTTTCATGTTTTCTGATTTTGTACCAGTGTCTCATGCTCAATTCAGGGAAGCTGGCCTGGGTGACAACTGCAAGGCTTTTTTATTCCTTGAAAACAGTCTGCTCATTCTCCAGCTAAAATTCTCATTTAAAAAACATTTATTCCATGTACTTTCCCCAAAATGTGATTTTATTAATTCATCCATGTAACCAAAGTATCCCTATAGCAACAAAGAGAAATATAAAAATACTTTTTTGAACAGCATGCTAGCAGCAGTGACTAGACAATGTGTAGGGAAGGTTTTCAAAAGAAGTTTAGCACGAAGTTTAGCATATTTATGCCAAATATGCTGTTGCCAACACTTAGAACACAGTGACTGAAGACACAGCTGTGCATGCCTGGCACAACCTCCAGCCTGGGACTATGTTCAGTGATGATGATAAACAAGGTGATGACTTTGAAGGATTCTGCACATCAAGTGAAAAAAAATGATTTCTGACATCCTTACATATGTAAAAAACATATCTTCAAATTCTATCGTAAGCTGAAAGAAATAGATATAAAGAAGATTTTAACATCAATAATAAGGCTCCAGTTATTCAATCATTGACCAATGGTAATATAGCCAAAATGGTTCTGAATCAAGCTGATCATGGTAATAGTGATGATGAAGATGACGTTAATACTACAGAAAAAGTGCCTATAGATGACACAGTGAAAATGTGTGATTGAACAGCATGCATTTGTAACAACACGAAATTATGTCAGTTTATAAAATCAAAGAGAGACCACTGAGATGAAAGCCATCGTGAAAGAGCCAGATGACTCTGCAGGAAACATTTTAAAAATCCATGAAGCAAAATGCCTTCTTATCTCTAAAGGACCTACTACTTTGCTTCTGATGTTTCTTCTCACCAAAAAAGAAAGTAAAATGTAGCATATAGTTAACCTTAAGTCAAAATACAGCATTATAAGTGGAGATCGAAAGACTACCATTGTTTGTTGTTCCTGTTGTTTAACAGTTGATACAGGTATTCCGGTGATGCTACTGTGCTGCTTCATTGCCCTGAAAATATTATTTTCCACTATATTAGTGGTATGTCATATTTTTACCACTAATTATAAAAGATTGATTGCTTATTGGTAGCATATCAATTCAGAGTTGGGGATGATGGTGATGCTAGAGAGTCACAGATTATTCACATGTGTTGATGGGATAGTGATATACCTTTCCGTCCTGATGGTTCAGTGTATCCATACTTTGTTTCATTCATGTAATTATTATAAATATTGTAAAACATCAGCGTCAGACTATGCATATAAGGAGTATATAAGACATAATGAGTTTCCTGTTTATACCTGGATATCATCCTAAAGACATCTTATGTATATGTAAGTATTTCAAAATCTGAAAAAAACATCCAAAATTCAAAACACTTCTTATCCTAAGCATTTTGAATAAGAACACTCATTCAATCATATACACTAACTAACCATCACAACAATCCCTGGAAGTACACCCAATATTTACCTCATTTGCAATATGAGAAAACTGACACAGAGTTTAATAACTTGCCCAAAGTTACCCAATTAACAAGTGTCAAAACTAGTATTCAAACACAAAAAACTGACTCCATAGTTAGCACTCTAAACCAGTGCTTCTCAATCTTTCATATACATGAATCAGCTGGGGATCTGTTAAAATGGAGATCCATGTTCAGGAAACTGATGAGACTTGTGAGTTTGTATTGCTAACAACCTCCTTGGTCGATTGCTCACGGGGACTCCCACTGTTGAAATGGTACAGCTAACAAATACTGTGGCTCTAGACATTTTTCTGATTCCTTAGTCATTAAAAGTTTTCAGATGCATTTGTTGATGGATTTTTCCACGTTGACACTTTATGATTCAATGAGATAATAGAATCCATTGAAGAAAATTTGTTATATGAATTAATGTAGTATTACTAGGACATTAAGGGTTCTCCAGCATCTAACTTGTTTATATAACTTGTATGTGTGATATCCTTCTTATTCTGCAAATTAGAACACATCTCTCACCTGCTATCAACCTCAGAAAATAATGATTCTTAACATCAGAGTAGAGAATAGATGTTGCCTATCTACCTTGGGAGCAGTAGTCAGAAATGAGATGCAGTGTTTAAGCTAAGCTTTCCTTCACCAAATCTATTATTTCTTTCCTCATTTTAAGCCCACCCCACATCCTCTTTCACACATTCCATTGTCACATTTTTTTTTCTTCCTGACAGCTGCTGCTATGTTTGGACACCACTTATATTTCTGTCATCTTATCACTTTTGGATTTGTAACAAACATGATAAAAGGCCCAGAAAGATGAATAACATAGAAGGGCTTGGTGGCTATTCATTCTGAAAGTGGATAAATGATAATTAATTTTATGCATCATCTTGACTGGGCCAAAGGGATGCCCAGAAACCTGGTAAAACATTATTTCTAGGTATGTCTGTGAAGATATTTTCAGAAGAAAAAAGCATTTAAATTGGTGGACTGAGGAAAGAAGATTGCCCTCCCATGTGAGTGGACATCGTCCAACCCATTCAGAGCTCAAATAGAACAAAAATGCAGAGGAGCGTCGAATTCCCTTTCTGTGTGACTGCCTAAACTGAGATACCAGTCCGCTGTTGCCCTTTGACTGGTAGTTATGCCATTGGTTCTCCTGGTTGCTATGCTTTGGACTTGGACTGGAATTTATACTACCAGCTTTCCTGGGTCTCCAACTTCAGAAGGAAGATTGTGAGACTTTTCAGCCTTCATAATCACATGAGTCAATTTCTTACACAGTTGACCCTTGCACATGGCTTTGAACTGTGCAGATCCACTTATACACGTTTTGTTTTGCAACCAAAAGAAACTAAGAAATACAGTGTTCAAGAGATGCAAAAACCATGAATTCAAAAAGACAATTTTTTACATATGTGAGTTCTGCAGGATCACTGTGGGACTTGAGTATGCGCAGATTTTTGTATACTCAAAAAGTCCTGGAATCAATCTCCTGTGTGTATACTAAGAGATGACTGTAATACATATTATTCTAAATATATATCCATTGGTTCTGTTTCTCTGGAGAACCATGACTAATATAGAATGCCTGCATATGGATACAGGTTCTATTCACACCTCACCTAAATCTCCTTTTAATATCTGTGAACACTTTGGAGCTGTGGACATCTTTAGCATAACTTCAAGGATTGAAACTGTTACTAACGGGAAGAATCTTGACAGATTTAATGAAGGACACAGGCATTCAAATTATTCACTCAGATTTATAAGCAACAATATTAGAATCTTTTCACATCTGCAAAAACCCTTCCCTTATCTACTCCATGGCAATGAGAATAATGAAAGGGGCAGTAATAGGACAGTTTGTTGCTGACTTGCCCAGTAGACTTGGTTTACTGTGTGATTTTCCAAAGATTTGCCACCATCACCAAATTAGTCTTTATGCTTTAAGGAAGCAAATTTTCTTAAATTTATTTATCATTAGTATTGTTTCCCTTGAGGGAGTTTGGGAGAGAGTTTTAAAATAACAGTGGCATTCTGAAGTAATCCAAATTAATTAAATCCAAAGGAAAATCACAATGCAATTTTCTACGCAAATCTATGCCCATTTAGTGTCATTCAAAAGTGAGGAAGATACTTTAAAGTACTTATTTATTATAAATATCTGTCTTTTGTATCCTTCTTAGTGTTAGTTCTCAATAGATAGATGTGAGCCAGTCCAAAATTAGAAAAGTTAGGACAAAATTATGATCTGGCAGCAAGATATCTTAGAATTAGAACTGAGAAGAATATTATGAATAAACTTTAGGCCAGGACATAAAGATATAAAACTTCAGATAGGCTCAAGTAGAAGAAGAAAGGTTATAGAAGCATAAAAAAACAGACCACAAATACACATTGTGTTGAACCAGGAATTAACTGGCACAGCAGCAAGTGTGGGGTTAGATTCAATTCAGGGAATCAGAAATTAGACTAGATCATATAAAATTAGAGGAGAGAGAGAGAGAGAGAGAGAGAGAGAGAGAGAGAGAGAGAGAGAGAGAAATTTAAAAGCACCTGCTAGGTCCATGCAGAATTTTTCTGGAATTCTGTAGCTGCTAAATATGTGTCCTGTTTCACTTTAGACACCATTGATACTCTCCCTATCTCCTCTCATTGTTGTATAAATACATATACAAGTATATACGAATATAAAATATGCACAGACCTTACCTAGTGACATGAAGTAGTTCTTGAAACCAACCTGTGCCCTATCTGTATTTCCTTTCTAATAGAATTCAAGCTTTTTGAGGATAACGATTCTGTCTGATTACCTCATTACTAAATCCTCAGTGTCTAGTGTAATCAATGTCTTGCATGAAGCTGAGTGAATGAATTTATACAAAAGCAATTTTACTTCTTTTCTTTACAGTGTCATGTCGTTACTCAAAGCAGGCCTCAAGAAACCACCATCTAATAAACTGCCAAAACCACCATCTAATAAGCCACCATCTAATAAACATGGAGTCTCTGAGATGATAGTACAAAATACACCTGACATTTATTCTCCATCGTACTTTGATCATGGCTGTTGACCTCAGTTATCATCAGGAGCATCACCTCCCTGGTCATCATAATTACACAGATCTATAAAACTCGGTTTCCTTTGCCTCATAATTCCATGAATCTGCCACATGCTTTGAAACTTGAGTTATATTTTCAGTAAAATGAAAATACCCTTGCCTTCATTAACTTTTCCTTAAAAATACCAATTTCTTTGCAAGCCTCTCAAATTCAAGCTCTTTTATTCTATCAGACACTCTATCTCTGGAAGGTCAGGAAGTGGTGTTAATGACATTCTTGCTACCAGTGTCCACTTCCAGACTATTACTGTCATCTCCTGACAAACTTTCCTTAAAGGCCTCCTGATCTCATAAAGGGCCTGATCAGACACCTTGGTTCTGGGAACTCACTTGAGGTTTTTGCAAGCATTTTTTCACTGAGAACAGATCTCCTGGTTTGGGATCCATTTTCTGACTTATATCTTATTAGGGCATCCCTTAAATGTTTAATCAAAAGCCTTTCTTCAACTTGACATCACTTCTCTTTCGACACTTTTTTCTTGAACTCTTGTGCTTTTGTGACCTTTTCCACAGCAACAGAGCCCGAGTTCTGACAATTAATTACTGTGGCGGGTACCCTTGCTTAATTTTCAATTGCTTTTTCCATAATAACAACCCAGTTATTGCCATGGTCATCATCTATAGAGATTGTTTCACCTAAAAGAAGTATCCTAGTTTGGATCAAGTAGTTTACAACAGCATATACTAAAATAAAATTCTAATGAGCTATCAAACCCAACTAAACTGCTGAAATTTGTTAGAGTTTATTTACTATAACAATGTTTATTTATTCAAGATGGTCTAGAAATGGTCATGATTGACTAAGAGAGATCATTTAATTTAAACGTTTTAAAATAATTATAAAAATATACTCATTATTCTAATATTATCATATCTTATTTTAGTCTCTAGTGTTGACAAGATTCTAGTGCAGTTCAGAGTCATTGAAATGAAGGCCAATTTTTGTTGTAAAATATTGTGTCTTGTAAATTTAGAATGTGTTCAGATGGGGCTAAATAAAATTTGATGGTTTGAGCAACCCAGGAATTTATGTGCTGTTTATTTATCATTTTTGTGACTACATAGTAGGTGTATATATTTACAGTATACATGAGATGTTTTGATATAGGCATGCAGTGGAGAAAGGGGTAATCATCCCCTCTAGCATTTATCCTTTGGGTTACAACAAATAATCCAATTACACTCTTTATTTAAAAATATACAATTAAGCTATTATTGACAATAATCACCCTATTGTCCTGTCAAATAATATGCTTTATATATTCTTTCTATTTTTTTAACCCGTGAGCTATTCCCACCTCCGCTGTGAGCCCTCCAACTACACTTCCCAGCCTCTGGGAACTATCGTTTTCACTCTCTGTGTCTATGAGTTTAATTGTTTTGGGTTTTAGGTCAACAAATAAATGATAACATGTGATATTTATTTTTCTGTGCTTAGCTTATTTCACTTAACATGAGTATCTCTAGTTCGATCCATGTTGCTCCCAATGACTGGATCTTAATTGTTTTTGTGGCAAAATAGTACTTAATTGTGTATGTCTACCAGAGTGTCTTTAACCATTCATCTATTGATGAACACTTAGGTTGCTTCTAAATCTTAACTATTACAAACAATGCTGTAACAAACGTAGGAGTAGAAACATCTCTTCAGTATACTGATTTCCTCTCTGTGGGGTATACGTCCAGAAGGGGGATTGCTGGATAACTGATCATAAGAATTGGTAGCTCAATTTTTGCTTTTTGAGTAACCTCCAAACTGTTTTTTAAAGTGGTTGTGCTAATTTACATTCCTTTTTGAGTAACCTCCAAACTGTTTTTTAAAGTGGTTGTGCTAATTTACATTCCTGCCAACAGTGTAGAAGGGTTCCCTTTTCTCCACAACCTCACCATCATTTCTAATTGCCTGTCTTTTGGATAAAAGCTATTTTAAGTGGAGTGATATAATTTTGCATTATAGTTTTGATTTACATTTTTCTAATGATCAATGACTTTGAGCACCTCTTCATATGCCTGTTTGCTATTAGTATGTCTTCTTTTGAGAAATGTCTGTTCAGATTTTTTATCTGTTTTTCTGATTGGATTATTAGATTTTTTTCTCACAGAGTTGGTTGAGCTCTTTATATATTCTAGTTATTAATCCCTTGACAGACGGGTAGTTTGTAAATATTTCCTCCCATTCTGTGGGTTGTATGTTCACTTTGTTGATTGTATATTTTGCTATGCAGATGCATTTTAACTTGATGTGATTCCTCTCATTTGTCCATTTTTGCTTTGATTGCCTGTGCTTCTTGGGTTTTGCTCAAGAAATTTTTGCCCAGTCCAATATCCTGAAGATTTTCCACAAAGTTTTTTCATAGTAATTTTATAGTTTGAGTTCTTAGGTCTAGATCTTTAATCCATTTTGATTTTATTTTTTGTATATGTTAAGTGTTAGGGTCACAGGAAGGCAAGCCCATAGACCCCCTCCCCGTTCTCCCCTGCTAAGCTGAGCTCATAATAAAAACAGCCTCAAGCCTTGTAAACAGAGCACCTAGGTCCCAGGATGTGGTTGCACCTGGCTCTTGAATCCAGGATGTTGACCTGATTAAGCAGAATGTCAGCCCCTGAGAACCAAGATGCATTTTTTCTTAGAATTGCACCCAGCTACCTGCAAACCCCCTATATAAGCCCCATAGTCTGTAAGCCAGGCTATTGCCTTCACTGCCTGTGGTGAGGCAACCTGGTAGGTTGAAATAAACTTGCTAAACCTGAGCCTGGGTCTTCCTCTCCCTTCTTCAGGTCAGTCTTACAGTAAGAGATGGGGCTCTAGTTTAATTCTTCTGCACATGGTTATCCAGTTCTCCCAGAACCATTTATGAAGAAACCATCTTTTCCCCAGTGTACGTTCGCGGCACCTTTGTCGAAAATGAGTTCACTGTACGTGTGTGAATTTCCTTCTGGGTTCTCCATTCTGTTCTGTTGGTCTATATTTTTGTCAGTGTCATGTTATTTTGGTTACCATAACCCTGTTATGTAATTTGAAGTCAGGTAATATAATTTCTCCAATTTTATTCTTTTGGTTTGGCTATTCTGGGTCTTTTGTGGTTTCATATAAATTTTAGTATTTTTTTCTATTTCTGTGAAGATTGCCATTGGTATTTTGAGAAGGATTGCATTGAATTTCTAGATTGCTCTGGATAGTATGAACATTTTAACAATATTGATTCTTCCAATTCATGAATATAAAATACCTTTCCATTTTTGTGTGTGTTCTCTTCCATTTCTTTCATCAGTGTTTTATAATTTCCATTATAGAGATCTTTCATTTGTTTTATTAATTCCTGAGTAGTTAAATTAACGTGTGGCTATTGTAAATAGCATTACTTTTTAATTTCTTTTTCACATGGTACACTATTGACATATAGAAATGATACTGATTTTTGTATGTTGATTTTGTATCCTGCAACTTTACTGAATTTATTGGTTCTAATAGTTTTCTTGTGCAGTCTAGGTTTTTCCAAATATAAGATCATATCATCTGCAAACAAGGACAATCGTACTTGTTCTTTTCCAATATAGGTGCTTTTTATATCCTTCTCTTGTTCTCTTCTTGATTGCTTTAGCTAGGATTTCCAGTACTATGTTAAATAACAATATTTCTGGAAATAACAGTATTTCCAGTACTATGTTAAATAACAATAGTGAGAGTGGGTATTCTTCCTGTGTTCCTGATCTTAGAGGAAAGGTTTTCAGTTTGTTCCCATTCACTATGATACCTGCTGTGGGTCTGGAGTATATGGCTTTTATTATGTTGAGGTATGTTCCTTCTATTGCCAGCTTTTTTGAAGGTTTTTATCATGAGGGAATGTAGAATTTCATCGTAAGCTTTTCAGCTTCAATTTAAATGATCATATAGTTTCTAATCTTCATTCTGTTAATAAGTTGTATCACATTTACTGATTTGTATATGTCAAATCATCCTTGCATCCCAGGAACAAATCCTACTTGGTCACGATAAATGATTTTTCTAATGTAATGTTGAATTTGTTTGCTCATATTTTGTTGAGGCTATCTGCATCAATATTCATCAGAGATAGTGGCCTGTTGAACTGGTCTTGTATTGCAGACATAAATATAATTTGGTAATAAAGAATGTAATGTCGAATTTGTTTTGCTTATATCTTGTTGAGGATTTTTGCATCAATAGTCATCAGAGATATTGATCTGTAGTTTTCTTTTTTTTAATGTATCTTTGTCTGGTTTTGGTATCAAGGTAATACTGGCCTCATAGAATAAATTTTGAAGTATTCCCTCATTTTCTATTTTTCAGAACAGTTTGAGTAGAAGTGGTGTTAGTTTTTTGAATGTTTGGTAGAATCAGCAAAGAAGCCATTAGGTTCTAGGCTTTTCTTTATTAGGAGACTTTATATTACAGATTTGATCTCATTACTCGTTATTGGCCTGTTTGGGTCTTGGATTTCTTTCTTCTTCAATCTTGGTAGCTTGTATGTGTCTAGGAATTTATCCATTTATTCTAGATCTTCCAATTTATTGGCATATAGTTACCCATAGTAGCCATTAACGATCCTTTGAATTTCTGCAGTGCCAGTTGTAATCTCTTTTCATTTCTGATTTTATTTATTTATTTGAGACAGAGTCTCCAGGCTGGGCTGGAGTGCAGTGGTGCGATCTCAGCTCACTGCAACCTCTGCCTCCTGGGTTCAAGCAATTCTCCTCTCTCAGCCTCCTGAGTAGCTGGGATTACAGGTGCCCACCACTATGCTGGTCTTGAACTCCTGACCTTGTGATCCACCCACCTCAGTCTCCTAAAGTGCTGGGATTACAGGCGTGAGCCACCACGCCTGGCCATAATTTTATTTATTTATTTATTATTTATTTTTATGTTCTTTTTTTCTTATTGCTAAAGTTTTAGTAATTTTATTTAACTTTACAAGTTTTTTTTTGTAAAAAAAAAAAAAAGAAACTAATTTTTTCTTTCACTGATATTTTGTGTTGTTTTCAATTTTATTTATTTTTGCTCTGATCTTTATTATTCATATTTTAGTACTAATTTGGGATTTGTTTGTTGTTGCTTTTCTAGTTCTTTAAGATGCCTCATTAAATTGTTTGAAGTTTTTCCTCTTTTATGAGGTAGGCATTTACAGCTGTAAACTTCCCCCTTAATACTGCTTTTGCTGTATTGTATAGGTTTTGGTATGTTATGTTTTCATTATCACTTGTTTCAAGAAATTTTTCAATTTTTCTTTGTTTTTTATTGATTCACTCATTCAGGAGCATATTGTTTCATTTCCATGTATTTGTATAGTTTCCAAAATTCCTCGTTATTAATTTCTAGTTTTATTCCATTGTGGTGAGAGAAGTTGCTTGATATTGTTTCAATTTTTTCAATATTTTAAGACTCGTTTTGTGACCTAACATATGGTCTATCTTTCAAAATGATCCATGTGCTGAGGAAGAGATTGTGTATCCTGTAGCTTCTGTATGAAACATTCTGTGAATATCTACTGGATACATTTGATCTATAGTGCAGATTAAGCCTGGTGTTTCTTTGTTGATTTTCTGCCTGGAAGATTTGTCCAGTGCTGAAAGTGGGTTGTTGAATTCTCCAGTTATTATTTTATTGGAGCCTATCTCTCTCTTTAGCTCTAGTTATATTTGCTTTATATATCTGGATGTTCCAGTGTTGGGTGCATATATATTTAAAATTGTTATATCCTCTTGCTGAATTGAGTGAATTGAGCCCTTTATCATTATATAGTGACCTTGTGTCTTCTTGTAGTTTTTGTCTTGAAATCTATTTTGCCTGATAGAAGCATGATGACTTCTACTCTTTTTTGATTTCCATTATCATGAAATATCTTTTCCCATCCCTTTATTTTCAGTATATGTGTGTCTTTATAGGTGAAGTGTGTTTCTTGTTGACAACAGATCAGGGTCTTGTTTTGGCATCCATTCAGCCAGTGTATGTCTTTTGGAGAGTTTAGTTCATTTACATTGAATGTTATTACTGTTAAGTTCAAACTTACTCCTGACATTTTGTTATTTGTTTTCTAGATTTTTAATGGTCTTCTCTTTCTTCCTTTTTACCTTCCTGTTTTCTTGTATTTAAGGTGATTTTCTCTGGTAATATGATTAAGTTTATTGCTTATTTTTTATGTATGCATGGTATGCTTTGGCTTTGAGGTTACTGTGAGGCTTCTAAATACTATCTCATAATCCATCATTTTAACCTGATAACACTATTTGCATAAATAAGCAAGCGAGAAAAACAAAAACTAGTGAAAACCTTATGCCTTAACTTTATCCCTCTGCTTTTTAACTTTTTGTTTTTATTTGTATCTTATTATACTATGTTATTGCAGTTATTTTTGATTGATTCATCATTTGGTCTTTCTACTCAGGATAAGAGTCATTTACACACCACAGTTACAGTAATATTCTGTGTTTCTCTGTGTACTTTATACAACCAGTGAGTTTTCTACCTTCAGGTGGCCACTTATTGTTCATTAATATCCTTTTCTTTCTGATTGAAGTTCTCCCTTTAGCATTTTTTGTAGGACAACTCTGATATTGATGAAATTCCTCCACTTTTCTTTGTCTGGGAAAGTATTTATTTATCCTGCATGCTTGAAACATATTTTCACCAGATATGCTAATTTAGAGTAATAGTGTTTTTCTTTCAGCACTTTAAATATTGCATGCCATTCTCTCCTGGCCTGTAAGGTTGCCACAGAGAAGTCTGCTCAAGACTTAAGAAGGTCCATTGTACATTATTTGTTTCTTTTCTCTTGCTGCTTTTGTTTTCTTTATGCTTGATCTTTAGGAGTTTGATTATTAAAGCCCTGGAGGTAGTCTGGGCAAAATCTGCTTGGTGTTCTGTAATCTTCTTATACTTAGATACTGGTATCTTTCTCTAGGTTTGGGAAATTCTCTGTTACCATACCTTTGAATGAACTTTCTACCACTATCTCTTTCCCTACCTCCCTGTTAAGGCAAATAACTCTTAGATTTGCCCTTTTAAAGCTGATTCCTAGATCCTGTAAGCATGCTTCATTTTATTATTTTTTCTTCTGTCTCCTCTATGTATTTTCAAATAGCCTGTCTTCAAGCTCACTAATTCATTCTTATGCTTTATTCATACTGCTATTAAAGGACTGTGATGCATTCTTCAGTATGCCTCTTGCATTTTTCAGCTCTAGAATTTCTGCTTGATTCATTTTCATTATTTCAATCTATTCAGTAAATTTATCTGATAGAATTCTGAATTTCTTCTAAGCGTTATTTTAAATATCTTTGAGTTTCCTTAACACTGCTATTTTGAATTCTCTGTCTGAAAGGTCATGTATCTGTTTCTCCAGGATTGGTTCCTGGTGCCTTATTTAGTTCATGTGGTGAGGTCATGTTTTCCTGGATGGTCTTGGTGATTGTGAATGTTCATCAGTGTCTGGGCACTGAACAGTTAGGTATTTATTGTAGTCTTCACTGTCTGGATTTATTTGTACCTATCCTTCTTGAGATGGCTTTCCAGGTATTTGAAAGAACTTGAGTATTGTGATTTAAGCTATATCTGCTTTAGGGAGCACGCTAAACCCAGCATTTCTGTTTATTGCTGACTCATAGAGAGACTGCCTTGATGGTCTTGGACAAGATCCAAGAGAATTCTCTGGATTACCAGGCAGAAACTTTTATTCCGTTCCTTACTTTCCCCCAAACAAACAGAGTGTCTTTCTCTGTTCTGAGCCACCTATAGCTGGAGGTGGAGTGACGCAAGCATCTCTGTGGCCACCACCACTGTGACTGCACTGAGTCCGACCTGAGGCCAGCACCGCACTGGGTCTCACCCTGATTAGACCACTCCCTGGTCTCAACCACTCCCTGGCTACAGTTTATGTTTGCTCAAGGACCTGCAGCTCTACAATCAGCCTCAGCTGGTGGCAAAGTCAACCCGGCTTATGCCCTTCCCTTTAGGGCAACAAGGTCCTCCAGGTCCTGGATGGGTCCAGAGATGCCTTTCGAGAGCCAGGAACTATAGTCAAGAACCTTAGAAGTCTACCTGGTGTTCTATTGTGCTGCAGCTGAGTGGTAATCAAACTACAAAATGCAGTCCTTTCCATTCTTTCCTACCCTTTCCAAAGGCAGAGGAGCCTCACCCCATAGCCGCTGGCACCTCAGGCCACTGTGAGTTCAATGACTCACAATTACTGTGTTCTCCCTCCTGTAGTGCCCAGAGAGGCTCTCTGCATTATTGCCAGTTAGGCTAGCCAATGTTCCCACAAGGGCCAAAGGATCTTAAGAGAGCGTGTGGTGAATACTGCGTGGTCTGGGACACACCCTTCAGGACAGTGGGCTCCCTTTGGCCCAGGGCAGGTCCAGATTTGCTAAGACTCCAGTCCTGGAATCAGCAACCCCTAAAATCCTGCTTGTTGCTCTATACCCCTGTGACTGTGCTAGTCCCTAAGGTACAAGATGAAGTTCCCTTTACTCTTCCCTCTGCTTTTCTCAAGCAGAACAACTTTTGCCCCACAGTCACCACATCTGGAAATGTGCTTAGTCTCACCTGAAGCCAGCAAGTCTCAGATACTCACTCAAGACCATCAGTGTAGTACCTGAGTATCACTGCTGGTTATTCAGGGCCCAAGGGCTCTTCAGTTAGCAGATGATGAATGCTGCCAGGGCTGGGCTCCTTACTTCAAGGCAGTGGGTTCCCTTCTTGCCCAAATTGTGCCTAGAAATGTCTGGCAGGTAGGGTTTGAAATGGAGGACTCACAAGTCTGACAGGTGCCTTATCCTACTGTGGCTGAGCTGGTACACAAGATGCAAGAAAAAGTCTTCCCTACTCTTCCCTCATCGTTCCTCAAGCAGAAGGAAGGGGTCTCTTTTGGAGCCACAAGCTGTTGAGCCTTGTGTTAGGGGAGAGGTGATGCCAGCATTCCCTTAGTTGCCTCAGCTTGTGTCTCAGTAGATCACATGCCCCTCCCTCCCACCCAAGTTTGCTGTCTCTCTGCCTAGTTTAGCACTAGGACAAGCCTAAGATTTGCAGTTCCTAAGGCCTAGTCTGCCTTTCAAGTTTACTTGGAGACACAGAATACTATAGACCTTGGTGGCAGGTTTGACAGAACTCAAGTATCAACTACTGGGATCAGTGATTTGCCTCTGGCTAAGGCCGAAGGGAAGGCATCAGCTGAATTTGATACGGTTTTCCTTTCTGCTCTAACAGAACATCACTGGGTTTAATGCCTCAGAAAGACTGTTTTCTCTCCCCCAGCACTCAGAGAGGTTCTCTGTACCACAGGGCCACTCCCAGGGGTGGAGGACGGTAACATCAGTGATTCAGGACTGCTCTGTGTCTTCATTGCTTCTTTCAGTGATAGGAAGTCAAAACTGGTACTAAGAGCACTCATCTGATTTTTTATTCTTATGAAGGTTTTTTCTACATAGATAGTTGTTAACTTGGTGTCCTTGTAGTGGGGATAGTCAGTAGAGCCTTCTATTCTGCCATCTTCTCCACCTCTCTATGCTGTTTTTTAAAAAATAACTATAAAGCAAAGTACTCATAATGTAAGACTCAGTGCCTTGAAAAGAACTACATAATAATTCTTATATTTTTAATGTTTTACAGACTATCTTACTGGAAATAGTAGAAAATTACAGAAATATATTTTCTCCATTTCTTTCCTACAAATTCTACCTTTTCTGTCTTGCAATGTGTTAGTTCTGTGAACTTTTACTTCCTTTCTTTTTTAATAAGTGGAATATTTTTCAATCAAATTTATTATTTTTTGACAATTACAGATTATCATGCTGTTGTCACAAATAGCACAAAAATATTTCATGTGCACTTTGCCCAGTTTCCACAATGTAAAACTTTCAAAACAACAGTAAAATATCACAATCTGGATATTGACTTCAATATAATCAAGAGACAGAATATTACCATCACCATATGGATTACTCATTTATTTCTTCTTTTTATAGCCACACTAATTTTCCTTTTTCCTCTCCCTCATTCTTACTTATTTAAAGCCTGAAAACCTGTTCTGCATTCACTATTTTTTTTAATTTCAAGAATATCATTTCAATGCACTCATGTAGTATATAATATTTGAAGATTGGCTTTTTTTTTTTCCACTCAGCATTTTATTTGGGGATTTATCCAAATTTCTGTGCATTTCAATATTTTGGTCTTTTCTATTGTTGATTAGTATTCCATGCTATGGATGTTTCAAAGTTTGTCTAATTACCACTAGAAGACATTTGGGGTTATTTCTATTTTGGGGCTACTATAAATAAAATTGCTATCAACATTCACATACAAGTTTTCCTGTCAAAATAGCATTTTATTTCTCTGTTGTATATTTAATTTTTTAAGAAACTGATGAATGATTTTTAAGAGTAGTGGTACCATTTCACATGTGCCAGTTTCACCACTTCCTTACCAGCATTTGGTGGTTACTACTTTTTACCATAATTTTTCTAAAAGGTGTGTAGTGATATAAAACTGTGGTTTTTACTTGTATTTCTGTAATGGTTAATGATGATGAACACCTTTTCATGTGCTTATTTGTCAGCTGTATATCCTCTTCAGTTAAATAACTGTTCATTATTCTGCGATTTTCTAACAGGATTTCTTAAATGTATTGTTTCGTTTTGGTTTTTACTGTTGACTTTTGATAGTTTCTTATATATTATAAACATTAGGCCTTTGTCAGATATATTATTTGCAACTATTTTCTTTCAGTCTGTAGTTCAGCTTTTCATCTTCTTTACAGGGTCTTTCATGGAGAAAAAGTACTTCGGTGAAGTAAAATTTATAAAAACTTTGCTTATGTGAATTGTACTTTTGATGGTAAGAACTCTTTGCCTAGCCATGGATTCTGAGGATTTTCTGTTTCTTTCTAAAAGCTTTATAGTTTTATATTCTACATTAAGTCTGTGATCCATGTTGAGTGAGTTTTTTCTATAAGGTGTGAGATGTAAGTCTTAAGCCAAGGTTTTGTTGTTTTTTTTCTTTTGCCTAGCAATGACCCATGGCCAAAACGACTTCCAATATTCCAATAAATTGCTTTTGCACATTTGAAAAAAATCAGATATTTATGTGGAGTTGTTTCTGAGTGTCCTATTTTTTGTCTTTTGATCTATCTGTCTATTTCTCTGACAATACCACTAGAATCTTGATAGTTACAGATATGTAATAAGTCTTGATATTGGCTAAACTATATCTCACTTTATTTTTTCAAAATTGTTTTAGCTATTTGAATTCCTATGATTTTCCATATAAATTTTAAACAATCTTGTCTATAAATTTTATAATTTATAAACTGAGCTTTTTTAGGTATTGCAGTAAACCTGCTTATAAATTTTAAGAGATTTGACATCGTTATTATTTATGGGCCTTTAGAACCCTGAACACTGTACATCTTTCCATTTGTTTACATCTTTGATTTATTTCATCAGTGTATTATAATTTTCAATATACAAGACCTGTACATGTTTTGTTATAATTGCACCTATATATTTCATTTTGTTCTAAGTTACTTTAAATGGTATTGCATCCTTAAATTCAGTGGCCATGTTGTCTAATACACAGAAATGAAATTGATTTTTTATGTCTATCTATTTTATGTTCTGTATGTCTTCTAATGTTAGTGGATGCATCTATTTATTCTCAAATGATGTTTGTACATTCTTTACAATTTAAAAAAATCTATATTTGTCTGCAAGCAGGAAGTTTTCTATTCAATTTTTGTATAAATTATTATTTTCTGAGTATATTATACTGAAACTTTAGTGCAATGTTGAACTGGATTGGAGAGAATATGTATTTTTGCCTTGTTTTTGATCTTAAAGAAGGCTAATTATCTATTTTTGTTGTTGTTGCTTGTGTTTCTTGTGTCTTAATTTAAAACAATGACCTAATCTAAGGTTATAAATATTTATTTCTACATTTTCTTTTTTAAAACAATGTACGGTTTTATTATTTGCATTTGGGTCTCTGATCCATTTTAAGTTTTGTACAATACATTTGACAGAGATCCAATTTCATTCTTTCCATGTGAATGTCTATTTCATTTGTCCTGGCATCATTTTGGAAAAGGCTGTATTTTCCCAATTGTATTATCATGGCATCTTTCTAAAAATCAGTTGATGTTAATATAAGGGTTTATTTCTGAAAAATCAATCATAGATTTTTATGTCTATTCTTATGTCAGGACGTGTTATTTTTAATATTGTAGCTTTGTAGTAGGTTTTGAAATCAGGAAATGTAAGACTTTCTACTTTTATTTATCAAGATTGTTTTGGTTATTCTGGATCCTTCGCATTTCCATATGAATTCTAGGATTAGCCTATAAATTTCTGGGGGGAGTAGGGGCAGAGCTAGAATTTTGATTGGCTTGTGTTGACTCTGTAGATCAATTTAAAGAGTATTATAGTCTCAACAACATTAAGTTTTTCAATTAATGGCCATGAGATGTCCCTGCATTTATTTAGATATTTTTAAATAACCTTAAGTGACATTTTGTGGTTTTTAATGCTCAAATTTTGGACTTTGTCAAATTTATTCTAATGACATTATCATTTTGATACTTTTGTGAAGAACTTTCTTGATTTTAGTTTTCCATTGTTAATTGCTAAACAATAAAATTGACTTTTTATAGTGATCTTGGACTGCAATTTTGATGAGCTATTTTTTAAATTCTAACTTTTTAAATGTGTGCATTACTTAGGATTTTCTATATAAATAATCATTTCATCTATGGAGAGAAAAATTTTACTTTTTCCTTTCATATCAGTATGCCAGTTATACTTTTCAAATCTTAACTAATTGCTCTGGCCAGGACTTCTAGTGCAATGAATAGAAATAACAAAAGCAAATATATTTGTTTTGTCCCTGATTTAAGGAGAAAAAGCATTCAGCTTTGGCCGGGCATGGTGGCTCACACCTGTAATCCCAGCACTTTGAGAGGCTGAGGCAGGTGGATCACCTGAGGTCAGGAGTTTGAGAACAGCCTGACCAACATGGAGAAACACTATCTCTACTAAAAATACAAAATTAGCCAGGTGTGGGGGCGCATGCCCATAATCCCAGCTACTCGGGAGGCAGAGGCAGGAGAATTGATTGAACCCAAGAGGTAGAGGTTGAAGTGAGCAGAGATGGTGCCACTGCACTCCAGCCTGGGCAACAAGAGTGAAACCCTGTCTTTGAAAAAAAAAGAAAAAGCATTCAGTCTTTATTAAGTATGATGATAGCTGTGAGTTTTTCATAGATACACTAAAGATGATGAGACCATTTCTTTCTACTTCTAGCATGTTGAGTGTTTTTATCATAAACCCATAATGGATTTCATTAAATAATTTTTTCTCCACTTATTCAGATGATCATATGCTTTTGTCCTTTATTCTGTTCACTTCCTAAATTGCAATAATTGATTTTCATACATTAAGACAACCTTAGATTCTTTCGATAAATCAAACCAGGTCATGATGTATAATGTGACTCTATATTTTTGTCTTTCATTTGTTTCTCAGACTAAATAATCTCCACTAACCTATCTTCTATGCACTGTGCCTTTCTTTTTTTCATTTCAAAACTGGTTTTGATTGCCTCTAGTGAATTTTTCATTTCAGTAACTATACTTTTCAATTTCTGAATTTTAACTAGGCTTTTTATTTATAATTTCTATCTCATTGATATTTGGTAGCACATTATTCTCATACTTGTGTTTAATTACATGTGTTTGTCTTTACTATTTTCAAGGTATTTATTACAGCTGATTGAAAGTCAATTTCAGGTAAGTCTAACATCTGGATTTCCTCAGATACACAATCTGTTGATTCTTTTTTGTCTGTAGATGAGCCATACTAATTTTCTATTTTTTTACATGCTTCATAATTTTGTGTTAAAAACTAGACATTCAGATGTGAATATCTAGTGGCAAATCTGTAATTCAGAATACTTTTCCCCCACACCAAGATGTGCTGTTCAATTTGTTGTTGTTACTGTAGTTGTTGCTGTTTGTATAATGACTTTCTTGATTAATTTTGTAAAGTATGTATTCTTTTCCATGTGTGAACACTTATGTCTTTCTTGGCCCCTTTATTGGTCAGCTAGTGATTGGACAAATATTTCCTTCAGTGCCTTTAACAAATAAATCTCCCAGCCTTTCTCAAAGGACCTCTGTGTATATTGGGAGACCATTTCAATACTCATGGACAGTTTAAACTCTACTTCTGCCTTCACTTCCTGGTTACATCAAGCCTTATCATCAGCCAGCTGTGAGAGATTAGGGCCCTCTCAGGTCTTTCCTATGTGTATTCACAACCCTAATCCTACATACAATTTTCTAGGTTTCCATGAATATATTAGTTTTTATTTTTAAAGGTATTTTTTTTCTAAACCAGCTTCTTGTTAGTCCCAACTGGAATCTCCACAGAAGACAGCTGCGATATTAAGCGATTGCCTCTGATGGGTTGTACTATTTGTACAAAGCAAGTTCTGAATCAGCTCAAATAAAGACAAACGTCGATAGTAGAGCTTTTTATGGAACTTTCAGATGGGCTAAATAGTGACAATTTTCTGGGATTGGGATTTTCTCCAAACACATTCTGCACGTAAAATGACTCCTAGGATGCTGGTTTTCACAACTCCGGTATTTGCAGATCTATTGGTTTTCAAGGCTACATGGAGTTGGAAAGAAGAGAATAAGAATAGGGCAAGGTAAAACACCACAAAACTCACTATTCTTACTAAGAAACACACATTTTTCTTGAATAATTGTTCCTCAGATTGTTGTAACAATTTACAGAATTCTTTATTTTGAAATTGAATTCTAAAAAAAATTGATTTTGACAATTTTTGCAAGTGCTCTCATTTTTTATTTTGGAAGAGTAGCATTTATGAGGTTTTCATTTTTCTATTTCAGATGTGTTTTTGTACTTAGATTATTTTTAATAACAGTCTTAAATATTTTTCAATATTTTTAAATTAAATCTTGCTTTAAGTTGCTTGACTGCCGCATATACAGTAGAACAAAATGCTTTGGTTAAGTATTCAAAATGTTCAGTATTTTGACCCCAACCAATCTTTAAAACTTATTTCTAAATATTTATTTCTTACATTATACCTAATCCTCTCAGTCAACCTACCAAAATTTCACTTATTTATTTCAAACTTTGAAAAAAAAAAATCTTTTTCTTTAGAATAGTAAAGATACATATATCTGGGATGCACTTTGTATCTGCCATCTCTGTATGGCCAAGCGAAGATGCTGTTTATTCTATGATCACTTTATTTAATATCTCAGAAAGAAATATTATCTTTTTAAAATTCTTAAAGCAATTATTTTTTTCTATCAAATACAATATTTTCAATTATATTTTAGTCTTTATATCAATTAGTTACACTTATATCAGTTTTGTTACGTTTCTTCTATTATAAGGAAAGCTCTTAGGAAGTAGGATAATAATAATATATGAGGCCTTGGAAATATGTCAGGCATTCAATAAATATTTCCTGAATGATTAGACTGATATCTGAATGAATGAATGAAATATAAATATATATTATTCTCTTATCACCATTAAATACTTATTTCTAATTTTTATTTTTCACTAATATTTCCTAATGGCATCCTTTGCATGTAATAACAGAGTATTAAATTACTAATCAAAAAAGAAACTATTTTTAATGTGTAAGTTGAAAGTTACAACTGTTGTAATTTTCAAATCTTTGAACATTTTGAAAGTTTTGAGGAGTGACTGGACAAAGGCACTGAAACTGAAGTAATTTGAACCAATTATTTTCTAACAGCAAACACTTATATTTAGGATATAGTAGCTAGTATATTAAAAACCTCAGCTTGTAATTTGTGCACCTAATTTATACTGACTATATCAGTGTTATGGATTTCTGAGAATGAACATTCATAATCTATAGACCAAAATAGAACAGTCACTTTATTTGTTGATTGCAAATATGCATTAAAAGGTCAAAAACAACTATTTTCACAGAAATTTTCTGTATGAAGTAGCAGAGAAAGAATATCAATAATACAAATGCATCATCTGTCAAATACATAGCCAGCTATCATCTAACAGTGCTTACATTCTGCTAAAAATACACTATTGCCCCTTTACTACCAGAATGAAATCCCACTTGGGAAAATCCTCTTAGCTTTCTCAAGAACCATTTAGTAATTTACTCTTAAGTAATGGAAAGGATATGCTGTAAAGTTTCACTCACATTTTTATTGCAAAATATAGGTAAACAAATAATATCTTGACTGGATTAGTAACAAAATTAATAAAATTGGCTGAATTATTGCTTTGGTATGACTGATAATACTAGCTTAGGATTTATTGATATACCCTTGTAACAGAATTTAAATTAAAGCAGTATAACTTATTTTGACAGTTATACTTTCTTCTCTTCTTGAATTTTGTCTTTGAGTAAAAACTTGTTAAGAAGGTTACAGCACAGCTTTTCTATATTTTCCCTCATGATACGCATTTTCTGAAACACATTTTATGAAAAGCAGCCTCACACTAGTATTTGTTTTCATAGCCAGTCTCTACAACTGGATGAAAATGCATTAAATCCTTCTGTTCCCCCCATATCTGAAGATGTCTGAACATGAACACATACTCCCAAAAGGATGTACTGAGGATTTGCCTTTATAATCACAGTCTTGATTCCTTGCTCCTATTTCATCATAAAAGTAGAGAGATATTTAAGACAGAAACATGGAATTGTAAATATTGTTCAAGAAGAAGAACCAATTCCAAAGGCAGCCAGTTAACAGTGGGAGCTTCCCAGTCAAAATTGATGAGCCGCAATACAAGATAATAAAACATTTTCTATTCTCAGAATGACATTATAGGTGTATCATATAAAAAAGTAAACCATACTCTAATTCTCTCCATAAAAGGTATATTGAAAATATGTTTAATTTGTTATGTACTTAAAATACATATTATACAGTAACAATGATATATGGCTTATTTAGTTATAACAGAGTTTAAAGGAATCATGTACCTAGAGATGTTAAGATGTATTTCCAAATGTATATTTTAATCACATTCAACATAGAGTTAAATTAAATTGAGTTGGGCATGGTGGCTCACACCTGTAATCCCAGCACTTTGGGAGGCCGAGCTGGGTGGATCACTGGAGGTTGGGAGTTCAAGACCAGCCTGACCGACATGGTAGAAACATCGTCTCTACGAAAAACACAAAATTGGCTGGGCATGGTGGCGCATGCCTGTATTCCCATCTACTTGGGAGGCTGAGGCAAGAGAATTGCTTGAACCCGGGAGGCAGAGATTGTGGTGGGGAGGCAGAGATTGCGCCATTGCACTCCAGCCTGGGCAACAAGAGCTAAACTCCATCTCAAGAAAAAATAAAATAAAATTAGCAGGCTTCTTGTGTATACATTTTTAAATAATACATTTTATTTTTTAGTATATGTTATGAATCCCTAAAAGAAAATTTCCCACACCACACTTATTTTGCTACAGAGTCATACTCCTATTGTACTCATTTTCTCTTTTTCTTTTTATCTTCCTTTTTTTTTTAATAGGGAGAGTCTCATTCTGTCACCCAGACTAGAATACAGTAGCACAATCATAGTTCACTGCAGTGTCATACTCCCAGGTGCAAGTAAGCCTCTTGTCTCAGTCTCTTGAGTAGCTAGGACTACAGGCATGCACTACCATGCTCAGCTAATTTTTCAACTCATTTTATAAAGATGTGGTCTCATTGTGTTTCTCAAGGTGGTGTCGAACTCCTGGCCTCAACTGATCCTCTAGCATTAGTCTCTCAAAGCACTGGGTTTACAGGTGTGTGCCACTACAGCCAGCCTCCTATTGTATTCTTATTATTATCTCATGCTCTTTGGAAAGTAACTTAGACTACGTATTTCCAGAATTTTATGCACAGTCCAAAATCTGATGAAATTTTATAGTTAAAAGACATTTAAATTGATTTTTTTAAAATTTATTTTGTGTTCATTTACATTTTCATTATACTGGGAAAGTTACACAGAAAAATGGAAAACAATGAACCTGTCCAATGCATATACCTATTATCATATGCCACTTTTTAAGCTTATGGGGAAGTCAGCTTTACACAAACCACCTAGACTGAGAGTAAGACAGTGGTGGTACTTTGAGGAAACAGGATGCTGTTATACCCACAAAGAAGAAATTATGAGTGGGAAAAATAAGATCTTTTCATGATAATCATGTTGCACAGAGTTATAACAAATAGAAGATATAAAAAAATTACAACTCTTCCAAATTGCCTGAATTAAAACACATACACACACACACTCAAATATGCACACATTTCCAAAAACATAAATAGGAAATAATAGCCAAATTATTTTTATGATACAAAAAAAACTCAGAATATAAAAACAACATAATAACAACAACAATAGAGCAAATAAACCCTTAAAAAAGTGACTAAAGGATATGAATATTTTTCAAAGAAGACATACAAATAACCAAAAAGTATATGAAAAAATGTTCAACATCACTAATCATCAGAGAAATGCAAATTAAAACCAAAATGAGATATCATATTATACAACTGAAAGTAGCTATTATAAAAATAAAACAACAGATGATGCTTATACACTGATAGTAGAAATGTACATTAGTACAATCTACATGAAAAATAGAGATTTCTACCATTCCAATCAGCAATCTTACCATTGAGTCTCTACCCAAATGAAAATAAATCATTACATCCAAAAGAAACCTGTGCTTCTATGTTTACTGCAACACTATTCACAATAGCACTGATACAGAAGCAACATAATTGTCTATCAATACATTGGATAAAGAAAATGTGGTATACATATATAATGGAATACTACTTAGCCATAAAAAGAATAAAAGTATATCTTTTGCAGCAACATTTAACGGAACTTTAGGCCATTATCTTAAGAGAAACAACCCAGAACAGAAAGACAAATACCACATGTTCTCACCTAAAAGTGGGAGCTTAATACTTACTGGGCACAATGTACATTACTCAGGTGTTGAACACTCTAAAAGCCCACACTTCACCACTAGGCAACATATTCAAGTAAAAAAATTGCACTTTTACCCCTTAAATTCATACAAGTATAAAGAACCACACAAAGCAAAGTAATACAGTATAACAACAAAATGGAAATGGTGACAACTCACCTACTTAAATTTAAAAAAAAGAAAAAGCTAAGGTGTATTAATCAAATGCTGTGTTTGTGATACCAGAACCAGATAAAGATAATTCATTATATAAATATGCTGAAACGTTCATGCCATCAAAGGTATCAAACCAAAAGAGAATTCCACAATGAGGTCTACAGCAATTAATAAATTAGTAATTATTAATAACAATATTTGTGAAATATAAATTTTGTGAAAACTGGGAGGAGATAATAGCAGATAATAATTACAGGCAATTTTTATTCATATAATCATAACAAATCATATAGACAAACCATATAAAAATGTAGGGAATCTGAAATATGTAACCAATAAATCTGAGTAAATATAATTTTAATAACTTTGTAGATAGCACATTTTTCATGTGCTCACATTACCATATACAAAGTGATTATGTATTAGGACATAAAAATATATTTAAAATTTTAAATACAGATATGATTTTGACAAAATTAGTTGGTATTAGAAATTAGTGAAAATATAGAAATAAAAATACCTTAAACAACTGGAATTTGAAAACACTTCTTTAAAATTCTTAGGTGAGGAAAGAAAATCAAATTCAATCAGATAGCCAATAAATAGTATTAATGGAAAGGCAACATATCCAAATATGGAGTGCTGCTAGAGATTTCTAGAGAAAATTTGTTATTAGACTTATTTAAGCATGTATTATTAGTAAATATAGAAAAAGAAATTAAATTACTCAGAATTCAATTTGTGAAGTTAGATGAGACAAATAAAACAAAGGATCACAGAGAGGAAAAATAAAGATAATATCAACAAAAACCAAAACAAAATTGATAAAATTAATCCAAAACATAATTCACCAGAAGTAAAATATGATACATTTTTTGCCAACCTATGCAAGAAAACAGTAAATTGCAAAAGAAGTTCAAAAATATGATTTACAGGGGAATAATCATAGCTAAAGATGATATTCTGAAAAGTTTCATTTTTAAACAACTTTTAACAATTCTAAAAATGTCTTTGCAAACAAAGGTCTAAACAAATAAACCCAAAAATTTGAATTAATCAAACAATTTTAGGGAGAATGTACATACCATTAAGAAGACTAAAAATGCTTTGAAAGTATTTCTTCTCTGAAAACACACAGACACGGATATGCAGACACACACACACACACACACACACACACACACACACACCTCTGTTGGTTAATCAGTAAATAATGATTTAAATTTTTTTTCCCAATTTTCAAAATTATAGAAATCAAATACTAATGTAATGTCTGCAAAAAAAATAAGCAGAAACTCTTCTTGGTTTATTACACATTTATGTGTTACATGTGAATATTTTTACGTGCATAAGATGATTAAGTCAGGATACTTGAGGTGTCCATCACCTTCGATACTTATCATTTCCATGTTCTGTTAACATTTCAAGTCCTCTCTTCTAGCTGCTTTAAAATATACAATACGTTGTTGCTAACTATAGTGAATCTAGTCTGCAATCTATCATCAGAATTTTTCTTCTATCCATTTGTAAGTTCGTACCCTTTCATTAATTCTCTTTACTTTCCCCTCTACCTTCATACACTTTCCAGCCTCATTCCACTCTATCTTCATGAGATCAAATGTTTTAACTGTAAGAAAGGAGTTTTTAAACTGTTTGAAAAGCTAAAGAAGCATAGGTCAAGGGAAGCTGCCACTAACCATCACCGTTTAGCTTGTTAACACAATTGCAGAAACTATAGAAAAACACCAGGGATGAGCACACCTGCTGGGATCTTTGAAACAAGTGATATTCAGGAAATTTTCTGGAGACAGCTATACAAGATTAATAGTCCAAATCATTTGTTTAACAGTTTGTATTTTTCCAAAAATGATTATAGTAATATCCCTATTCTCCATATCCTTCTGCAATGCTGCTTTCCACTACTACAATAAGACAGAGTTTCTTTCTCTATTACCATTGCTACATATTGAATGTTTGTTTTCCCATAAAATTTAAATGCTGAAGCTCTAAACCCCATTGTGATGGTATTTGGAGGTAATTATCTTTAACTTAGGTTTGGATGTGGTTTCTCTGATGTATGTATTGATACTGACATCTCTACGATTAAGATGAAATATATTAATGTGGAGAGAATTCAGAATAAAGCTAATTATACTTCAATAAGTAAAAAGAAACAAAACACATCCCATTTGTTATTATTAGGCCTATAATATTCAAATAATTTTCACAAATAATGTTCTGAAAATAAATGTACCAGGAAGAAAAGGTTTATCATCCACAGTGATCTCCTACACTCTCTTGCTTCCCCTGTTCTCTATCTGAACTACCTATTTCTGCAGGTCTTAAGTGGAATACTTAGTGCCATTATTATGGCTGGTCTGCCTGCTTTTAACATTCATCCAGCTCCATGTGATAAGATTGCAATATTTCTACAACTTATTTTAAAAGAAATAAACTTTATTTAATAATTTAGATATGTATCCGTAATTTGCTAACCTAAAGATGGACTTTGTAAATGTGAGGTACTAAGTTTTCTGTTTGTTACCCAAATGTCTCTGACTTAGTTGATATATATCTATATCTATATCTATAACTATATCTATATCTACCCAATATACATACACACTATATTTATACACATACATACATATATTTATGTAAAAATGTATAAATGTGTGTGTGTGTGTGTATATATATATACATATATATATATATATATATATATATGTATATATATATATTTTTTTTCCCCCAAGACAGAGTCTTGCTCTGTTACCCAGGCTGGAGGGTGGAATGCAGTGGCATGATTTCAGCCCACTGCAACCTCCGTCTCTCAGATTCATGTGATTCTCCTGCCTCAGCCTCCTGAATAGCTGAGATTACAGGCATATGCCACAATGCCTGGCTAACATTTTTGTATTTTTAGTGGAGATGGGTTTCACCAAGTTGGCCAGGCTGATCTCCAACTCCTGACTTCATGACCCGCCCACCTTGGCCTCCCAAAGTGCTGAGATTACAGATGTAGCCACCATCCCAGGCCAGTTGATAAGTACATTACAACTTATATTCATGTTTAAGTTGAGATCAGTCCTGACATCTTTTCTGAGAGGATATTTCTTTCTTTCTGAACATATTTTCTATTCTTCTCTTAAAATATGAATCTCCTCTACTTGATTTATTCTCAATGTTACTGAGTTTTTTAAAAAGAAAACTAACAAAGTTTGTTTGCCAGTGGCTGCATTTAGATACTCAATTGTTTCACTATTTAGAATCCATAGCTTGCTTGCCTTCAGGTCTCTGGTCCTAAAAGTATTAAAACCCAAGGCTCTTGATTAATTGAAAGGCAAATGCCTTTCATTGATATATGGCTACAGATACATTTTTAGCTCCTGAAGATATCCCTTACTTTTTTTTGAGTTTGGCTACGTATGTAAACAACATTTGCTATATAACTCCAGCATTTCCAAATTTTGAGTTGAGAGGATTTTCAGGACACTTGATCTAAAATAAGGCTAGAAATAGAATCTTCAATTAATTTGCTCAAACACATCAAATTGAGTTACTACTGTGTTAGGCCTACCCTTAGGACTGTGATATGGCCATGATGAAAACAGACACCTATCTCTGCCCTCTTGAAATCTGCATTCCAGTGGGTGTGATAAATATGAAAAAATATGTACCATAAGGAGAACTGGGCATTCTGGTGGGACTTCTGGGTGAAGGGATCAGAATGGACAAAGGCCCTGTGAACGGAGTGTGTTTGGCATGTTCAAGAGCAAGCAAGAGATTAGTTCAGAGAGAACCTGGGATGAACAGTGTTATACTCATGCATAACCTTAGAGACTATTTTAATGACTTGGACTTTTACTTTCTGATGCAGAACTATTCAGGGGATTTATACAGAGAAATGACATGACCTGACTTGAGTTTTAGCAAGATCACTTTTATGAATAGCAATGATATGACATTGCCTTATGTAGTAGTTAACTTAAGAGCAGTTGACATGAATACTAAAAGTATAGGTTTGGAGATCACATTAATTGACTACTCTTGACAACTAAATTGGATAATTTAAGTTCCAAATAGAAATTTTGGCTACAGTTTTTCCAAATTAGACTTAACATTTTTATTAACTTAACTTTGTTTCTCTGAGCTTCTAATGTACTTTTTGGGATTACTACTTGAATCCTTGGTCTTTCCAGTTCTCCAAAATTGAGTGTAGGTCAAGTGAGAAGCAATAAAAATGCAGATCTCTATGTAAAAGTAAATCTGTACTAAATTTCAAAGATGGATTCTATAAGCAAAACCAATTAAAACTGTGTTTTACAAATCAGGACTCAAAATGTTTTAGTAACTCTATCTTTCATAAAATTTTTATTGCTAAATTCTGTCAAAGTAAAATTCAAAATACAGTAATTCGGTGTTTTGAATAAAAGCTAAATGAGGGAAAATGGCATACAAAGGAATTAGAAAATGCTGTATCATTTTAATTTGCTTTTACAACCTTCTACAATGACCTCTCCTTGAATATGGCAGCATATTCTAGCAAACAAATAAATTTTACTAAAATCAGTAAAATGACCTACCTCTAACTTTTAAAGCAGCAAGACAAATGTCATGTTTTATATTTAGATTCAATTACCTGTGCCTAAATATATAATAAGATGTGGAGTTTCAATTTGACCAATATAACCTTAATAATATAATTTGCACAACCCCATCTTAATATATAATCTTAGATTTCTTGCTGGAAACCATATTCTTAGAATGTATAAGTCTTTGATAATCTTACTGTTTTTGTTCACTTGCTCTGTCTTGGAAAGTGTCAGACTCAAACTTCCTAATATTAGTGTTATCTATCTCTTGCAACTCCTGCTTTATAAAAAGTATTGTTATTTTACTTGGTACAAAGATATTTACAAATGTTACATTTAGATTATGAATCTTACTTTTTAGTATAATAATTTGTGTTTCTTTATGTAATGAGTTTTAGCTAAAATTTTATGATATTAGATATTTTTGTAATAATATAATTTTACCATATCTGGTAGAGAAGGAACACTGCTTTGTTTTACTTCATTTCCCTGAAATACAGCAGTCCGAAATTTTATTTTAGCATTTTAAAATAACTTTGTTTACTGTGATACTTGTATAAACAACACAGTTGTCACTTGTTTTGTGATATAATATGAAATACTTTTATTTTAATAGGTTAACTAAACTTAATTACATGTATTGACTCACATTTCATTGGCTTTATCTCTCTCACATTATATAATTTACAATTTTTCTACAGTTTTAAGAATTTCATGGTCTTGTCTGCTTATATTGCTTTGTGTGTGTATATATGCTTGGCTTATTTTTTAGTGGTAACCATTATATTTTTATAGAATGTAAACTTATCACCCATTTTAGATAATTAATTTAGATAACTAGATATTAAATTTAGATAATTCTTATTTATTCCCCACTACAAGCAAAAATAAAATTTTTATCTCCTTTGTTGTCCAATTTTATTCAATAATGTTATTCATTTTATTTCATTCTTCAAACTTCTACTGCTATATTTATTAGGTTTAATTGAGGCAGTTTGACTGTTACTAAAGATTTAGAAATTAACAATACAATTTGACTTAACCTCTCTTCCTTTGTTTTTCATTGTTTAATGATTATGTTATTTATTCTTTGTCGGAATACACAACACTATCAAGCATTACTTGTTCTTGTATTTCAGCTTAAATACTCAATGCTCTGCAGCATTTTTAATTTTTTTTGCTGAGGTTTCCTCAAAACGTCTGTTCAGCTGAATTTTGTTTGAAATCTTTTCAGAAGAAACTATATGAACAATATTTCCTTAGTCCTCCCTCTCCTTCTCCATTTGGACTTTATACCTGAAATACATTAACTAAGTCAAGGAGAAAGAAGAGTAATGGAAGGGAGAGTGTGAATAAGGACACTTATAATAATAATGTGACATAAGCTATAGTTAGAAAAGTATTAAGTGCTACACTTGATAAACACCTGAGTTTTGGACATGAAATTCATACACACTAAATATCATCATTCTAGACAATCTTTTAGGATCCAGGGATGAAGTAAAACTGTCTATGTTAATCTATTTTAAACGATGCTACTCTAGAGTTGTAATTACAGGCTGTTTATTCATTCAACCATTTACTGTGCAACAGCATATGCCAAGCATCGTTCTTTGTGCTAAGAAAATAGACAATTTTCGTCCATCTGGAGCTTATAGTTTCATTAGTTAGAAGTATTTGTGCTTCAGAATATATTTTAACCTAATCTTTGGACATTCTGCTTTTCTGAGTCTGCGACAGGCACAAAATTTTAACAAAATTTCTTTATATTTCTGAAACGTCTTTTAGCTATGGAGAACTATATATATCATTATTTTGCTCATTAAGTACTGTGTTTAAAAAGAACAATAATGTCAATTGTGTTTATCAGGAAATTTATCAGTCAATAACTAAAATATGTTTACAAATAATGATTAAGATTCTTAAGAATCATAAATATTGGAGCTAGCTTACCTGAATTAGCCAAGAATTAAATTAACTCTAATTCCTTACAGTTCTTAGGTATTTTATGTAGTAACATGTTCTTTTGCCTTCAGATAAAAAAAGGGAAATGAACATTGGTTTTAAATTGAATTGGAGATTGAGCAGACTTGCTTTATATAAGATTGTTCAAATGCTATTTACATATCCTGCAACAGCACTTTATGTACATCTGTATCTTAGTTCTAGCTATATAATACTGAAATTGTCTATTTCTGAGCCTGACTCCCCAACTGGAATATAAACTCTTTCTTGGAAACAGATGCGATATCCCTTCATCTTTGTTTCTACTATGCTCATTAAAGGATCTGGCACATCATACGACCTTTAGTATATGTTTACTTACTTGAATTACATCTTCCCCTGCAGGATAGGAGCTATGATCATACTCGATTTGCCATTAGAACGCTTATATAAATAATAGAATACTTCCTGCCTGTGTCTGCCTCAGTTTTTTTCTCCAAGCAAATTGGAGTGCTTTGCTTATATTTCCAGCTGTGGATGGTCAGATTTACATGGTAGAGAGGGAACTAGGTCACAGAAACCACTTAGGTTATCTACAGGGAGACCTGCATCTCAGCGCCAATAAATGTTGCTCCTTGGTGAGATGCTTTCTAGCATCCTACTCAGCATGTTGCACATAAGGAGTGGATTCAGTGGCTACTCTCTCCTGATTCTCAGTCACCTAGTTTTACTGTGTGTCAGCCTTATACAGAATACTTTCCTTAAATTGTCTCCCCTGAGCTTCATACAATTTAGTAATGTCCTAAATAACTAAGAAGTGGAAAATGGATACACAGGAATTGGCATTTTCTGCCACGTGACTGGAAACAGTGTGCCATCAAATTGTGAAACCAAACTGAAAGTCGATGTTGATAATGTTAAGTCATAGAAAGCAAGAGGTCAAGGAGAGAACAAACCCAAATTGCTCACTGCTGAAGGTCAGAAGCCTACAAACCTACAGAATTCTAGAATCTCACAGGTAGGAAGAAATTCAAAAGTCAGCTAGCAAGTTGTTGTTTCGATAGAATAATCTCTTCTGCACTGCCATAGCAAAAGGCCATCCAAGCCTTTCTAGAGCATGTTCATTGAAGGAAGAAAATGTAGGCTGTAAAATCTCTAATCGTTAGAATACTCACCAAATCTATGTGTAATAACTGAAGCCAAAGAGATCATATGTGTATTGACATTACATTTTGAGTAGACAAAAATCCATTTTAATATACAGAGGTAAAATTTAATTTTTGAGGTAATGACCAAACTAGATGAATTAAAATATACATCGTTACTCAAAATACATGTACTATTTAATACCTAATACTGGGAGAATTAATCTCACTTTCTCTTTGTTCTCTAAAACAACATTAGAAATAAAAACAGATATGTGATTTGTAAATATTTTCTCCCATTCTATGGTTGTCTTTTTACACGGTTGATAATGTCTTTGGTGTACAAAAGCTTTTAATTTTGGTGTCCAATTTATCTATTTTTATGTTTGTTGTAACCTGTATTTTAGGTGTTATACACAGAAACATTGCCAGATCCAGTGTCATGAAACTTTTTATTATTTCGCCTTAAGCCTTTCTTCTAAGGGTTGTTATCAATTTGGCTTTTACATTTAGGTTTTTGTTCAATTTTGATTTAATTTTTGTACGTGGTGCTAGGTAAGGGACCAACTTTATTCTTTTGCATGTTGATGTCCAGATTTCTCCAAAACCATTTTTTGAAAAGATTGTCTGCTCTCCATTGTGTGGATTTGGCAGCTTTATCAAAAATAATTTGATCACACATACAAGTGTTTATTTCTGGATTTTTTAATTCTATTTCATTGGTCTATATGTCTGTCTCTATGCCAGTACCACACTATTTTGTTTTCTGTAGCTTTGTAGTAAGTTTTGAAACAAGAAGTCTGAGTCCTCCAACTTTATGCTTCTTTTCCAAGATTGTTTTGACTATTTTGGTTTTCCTGAGATTCCATATGAACTTTAATATTGATTTGTTTATTTCTGAAACAAATACACTCTGTCTTTATCCATTTTGTGTTGCTATAACAGAATATTTGAGACCAGATAATTTATAAAGAAAAGCAGTTTACTTAGCTCACATTTTGAAGACTTACAAATACTGGAGAGCTTATCTGGTGAGGATCTCATGCTGCTTAAATTTATGGTGGAAAGTAGAAGGGGAAGACTTATACAGAAAGAAAAATCACTAGGAATTTATCAAGTACCTTGAGAGGGAGAACTCACTCCCACAAGAGGACATTAATCCATTCAGGAGAAATCTGGCCTCATGACAAAAATGTCTCCCAGTAAGTCCTACCTCCCAACACCACTTTACTGAAAATTGAGACCAGGCCTGGCATGGTGGCTTATGCTTGTAATCCCAGAAATTTGGGAGGACAAGATGGCCATATCACCTAAGCTCAAGAGTTTAAGACTAGTCTGGGTAACATAGCAAAATTCTGTGTCTACCAATAAATACAAAAATAAACCAGGCAGGTGGTACATGCTGGTAGTCCCCATTACTGGGAGGAGCTGAGGCATGAGGATCACTTGAACTTCGGAGGTAGAGTTTGCCATGAGTCATGATTGAAGCACTGTACTCTGGTTTGGGAATCAGAGCTAGACCCTAACTAAAATTTTTTTTAAAAAGAAAGGAAAGAAAGAATAAAGGAAGGAAGGAAGGAAGGAAAGAAAGGAAAAAGAAAATTGAATAATTGAATTAGAACATAAGTTTCAGAGGAGACAAACCATATTTAAATCATAGCAACATCATTAGGATTTGATAGGACTTGCATTAAATGTGTAGAACACTGAAGTATTAATATCATAATATTAAGTAATTCTACTCATAAATAGGATATATATTTCCATTTATTTGCATCTTCTTTAATTTCTTTTAGCAATGTTTTGTAGTTTCCAATGTACAAGTCTCTTGCCTCCATGGTAAATTCTTAGGTATTTCTGTTCTTTAGGAAGTTACTGTAAGTGGAACTGTTTCCTAATTTTCTTTCAGATTGCTCTTTGTTAGTGTATAGAAACCTATTAACTGATTTTTCTGTGTTGATTTTACATCCTGATACTTTCCTAAATTTATGATTTGTAACTATGATTTTTGTGAAATTTTTAGGGTTTTCTATGTATAATATATTATCTGTGAACATAGATAATTTTATTCCATTTCCAGTTTGGATACATTTAATTTCTTTCCCATTTCTAATTTATCTGGCTAGTATTTTCAATACTGAGTTGAATAGAAGTGGCAAAAGCAGGCATATTTGTGTTTTTCCTTATCTTATAGAAAAAGCTTCCATATTTATACCATTGAGAATGATGGTATCTGTGTGTTTGTTTTCATAATGGCTTCTATTATGTTGAGGTAGTTTCCTTTTATTCCTAGTTTGTTGAGTGTTCAAATTATGAAAATGTGTTAAATTTTGTCTGTATCAATTTTTTCTGTATCGAGATAATCATCTTATTCTTATGTTTTATTTTTTTCATTCTGTTAATGTGGTAAATTAAATTGATTGAATTTCAAAACTGAAACATTCTTGCATTCCAGGAACAAACTC
>PVKP010016655.1:0-47743 GCA_004027715.1 Plecturocebus donacophilus
GAATAAGCGAAAGAGGTGCATCTGGCCTCACTGCATCCCCTACTTGGTATTTCCAGTGTATTTCCCCAGAACCAGCTCTATTTTCAAGTACCCAGAAATCAATTACAACCACATTACAATGGAGACAAGCTTGAATGTCAAGAAATTGGACAATCATATTGCATTGTTCACTTGAACTTTCACAGAGACTGTGACTATGGGGAATTGACAGCGATGTCTTCCTGCTCTGTACAGCAAAGAAAAGGGACTCTGGAATTAAACCTCACACAGCTGATGGCTAAAGCCTGGCTTGGGCTTCCTGGGACTTAAGGAGCTAAGGGCTTTGAGCAAACACATTCAGAAACCTAATCCCTGGATGTCCCAAATTGGATTTTATTGCCAGAAAGCTAGAGAAATAAAAACATATTTAACCCAAAGTCAGAGATTTGTCTTTTTGTTCATTGCCTTTTCAGTAATGCCCCAGACCACAAGTCAGAGCACATGCTACATGGCCCATCAGCACAGAAAGCCCCAGGGGATGCCCTTCCCACGGAACCAAGCTTGCCCACAGATTCAGACCCTCCTCCCTTGGTGCTGCCCAGCCTCCTCCTTGTGTTCAACAGTAGCAAATGAGACAGAAGGCAGGTAGTCCCCAGCAATGTGTATTCCAGGTGCCTGAGTGCAAACCCCTTGTTCTAGAAGGATCTTGGTCTCCCCGTCCAGCAATTCTAACCAGCATCAACACACAGCCACTTGGGTCACACGGTCCCCATGACAGCAGATGAGATGCCGATGTGAGATGGGAATGGCGCACAGAAACCTGTGGCATCTCCTTGACCCTGGGGGCCATGGGACAAGGTGCAGGCCAGCCCTTGGCAGCTGAAGACCCTCCACCAAATTCCCAGAAAGCCTGATGATGGGGAGAGGTGATCCCAGGAGCAGATTTGAAAGTTTTTATTTTTTGTTTTTGTTTTCCATTTAATCATAGCCAGGACAGAAAAGAAAGCAAGCAGAGGCCAACAGAGAGAGAGAGAGAGAGAAAGAGAGAGAGACAGAGACAGAAAGTGTGTGTGTGTGTGTGTGTGTGTGTGTTTCTATATTCATCACCATCTTGGGTTGCTCACCCTGGGACAGCCAGCTGCCCTGTTCTGTGAGCAGCCCCTCTGGAAGAGGCCCAGGTGGTGAGGACCTGAGCCTCCTGCCACCAACCACATGTGTGAGCCCAGAAGCAGATTTTCCACCCCTCCACTGCTGCAGCCCCAGGCAACATCATGATCGCAATCACATGAGCACCCCAGAGGCAGAGCCACCACCACACTGCTCCTGCATTTCTGACCGCAGAAAGCGAGAAACAGGGTGCCTCAGTCCCCTGTGTGCTGACCAAGAAACACAGGGTGCAACTGGGCCCCACTTATGAACGTGCCTGAGTAGGCAGCTCTTTCTCACTGTCCATCACAATGACACCGCAGGCCTATGTGCGTAAATTTCCTAATAAATGCTATGCACTGGTCACCCAGGCATTCAGCGATCCTTTATTTGGAATGACAACTGGCTCCAGCTTGGGAAGTTTTGGGGCACTCCTACAGGAAACTCCCCTCCCTTGGCTGTTAGGGTGACTCCAACTGTGGGTTCAGCAGGACAGACCACAAGACCATCAACATTTGCTGCCTTCAGCTCCTACGCTTTGGGGTCACTTGCTACATGGTGATTGATAGCTGACACAGAGCTCCCCCTCTGCGCCTCTATCCCAGGTCTTTGCGTTGTGGCCTTCACTCAGGAGCACGTGAAGCTCTCTATTTATGTCTCTTAGGGTCTGTCTGCCTCAGTAGGATGGAAATGCCATGAGGATGAGGGTTTTGTCACGTTCACTGCAGGGTCTCCAGTGCTTGTTATGTGGCTGAGGCACAGCAATACAGCCACACTAGGAGTTCCACATTCTGGGACACCAGGGGACAAGCACTGAGCCTGAGCCACCAGAGTCTCCTGGGTCCCAGCTCCTCCTGGGTCCCAGCCCAGCTTCACCCCTCACTGGCTTCCAGGTGGCCTCAGAAGCCACTTAATCTCCATGAGCCCCAGTCTCCTCATTTGTGGATTAGGGATGACAACAACAATTGGCCCCTAAAATCTGGGGAAGAGATAAGTGCGTTCCTGGCACAGAGAGGCTGATGAATAAAGCTGCTTCTCTCACCGCCTGCCCGAGCTGTGACTTGAGGATGTGATCCTGCTCTGCGCCATTAGGCTGCTGCAGGGCTCCTCAGAGGCTGACCTGTGGGGGCCTGAAGGGAAGGGAACATCTGGAGGAGATGGTGCCTCCCATGCACTGGAGCCCAGCATGCAGCCTAGTACTGAGCAGGCTCCAGGAAGTGTCTGCTGTGGGAGGCCAGGACCGTGCTGGCCGAGAACCCACACTCCAACAGCAACATGCAGCAGAGTCGTCTTTGACTCGAAGGATGGCACGTGCAGAGGATGCCCTGGAGCCCCTGGCATAATATCACCCATCCTATGGCCAAAGGAGCAATAATGCAGGGAGAAAAGGGAGAGGGGCTGGGCAGCCCCTGGGGTGCAGGATGCCTGTGCATGTGTGCATGTGCATACATGTGTGCATATGTGTTCATATGTGTGGTACACTATGTGTGGGTGTGCATGCCTATACCTGCATGCCCGTGTTCACTGTATGTGCGTGTGTGTATGTGCCCGTGATTATGGCAACACTCAGCATGGGCAAGGAAGCAGATGGTCAGGAGCATCTGGAGCCTTCTGGTTCCTGTAGATGAAGCTGAGATCTAGGAACAGGATGATCCCTGATGCCTTTGTGTGGGCTCCCCTGAGGCAGACCTGGAGATAAGGATTCAGCCAAGAGTTTATTTGGGAGATGAGAAGAGAAAGGGGTTAGGGAGGTGAGAAGGGAAAGGGGGTAGGGAGGTGAAAAGGAAAAAAGAAGGGGGCTAACGATGGCTGTTACCAAGCTGCCCAGCACCTCATGACATCCACCACTGTGGGCAGCTGGGGCTTGGTTTACCTGGGAGCCCTCGAAACCAGTTCCAGCCACCTCCAGCTCTCTGACCCAGAGCCGAGGCAGCTGGGAGTGGCTGAAGGCTACTCCTGGGGAGGGTAAGTCTGCAGGCGTCAGCCTGCCTCACAGTGGCTGAGGAGCTCCCCCAGGCAAGGAAGGGCAGGTGCTAGCAGGTGGACATCAGCCTGGTGGCACTGGGGAGGCAAAAGCAAGAGGCTTGGACAGCCAGTGCTCCCTGGACAAGAAGAGCCTCTGGCTGCCCTCAAGAGATCACAGTGGATAACCAAGCCTTCCTCCAGGTGGCCTTCAGAAGGCCAAGGCACAAGTGACCATGTTTGTCGCTCTTGTTTCTCTTCTGCGGTAGAAACTGCAGACTGCCCCTTTTGTCATGTGTGCAGCCCCCTCCTTCCACACCTCACTGAACTCGAGCTTCTGGAAAACTGAAATCTACCTTTCCCAGATGCCCTTGCCGCTCTAGTTCTGCAAATGTTCTCAGCTCCTCTGGACAGAGGCCTGCCCAGATTGAGAAGGTGGGCATGAGTGACACAGCATGGTGGAAAAATGAGCTCGTGGCTGGAGGGGAACAGAGGCATCTGGTTCTCCCACAGCAGCTGGCTCCAGTGTCAAGGCTTGAGCATCACAGGCAGTGGGGTTTCCATGGCAACAGTCAGGTGGAGTTAGGTGACGGTCCAGGTTGTGTCGTTCCTGGCTATAGGATATCCAAGCTTGGTCCTGGACTCTCAGTAGTCAAAATACATGGAAATAAATCCCCCTTGGCTCAAACTAGAAAAAGCAGATTCTGTTGTTTGCAACTAAGTGCCGTGACTGATCCAAATTCAAGTTCTTAAATCACCACAATGGTTTTTCTTATATGGTGTGATACAGAAAAGCATAAGAAAAACAAGTAAAAATCATCTCTAATCCTACAACCTGGAGGTAATCACTATCACGTTTTTGCATGTATGCTTATGGGCTTTGTTTCCTGTCCATTTTTTTAATACAGTGGAAATGACAGTTTACATCAGTCTATGCCTGTCTTCCTCACTGAACATGGACCATAAGTACATTTCAGCAGCCTCGTCCATGAGGCCCTCAGCAGCTCCCCAGACCAAGTCAGGTTCCTTTGCATCCACTCTACAGCACTCTGCCCTTGGAACAAAATCCAAATTCCACACACAGCGAACAAAGCCTGCAGGGTCTGGCCCTGCTCACTCCTCCAACTTCTTAGGGTTCCAGTTTCCCCTCAGCTCCCCACTGCAGCCACACCCTTTCGTTCTGCCCTCACACAGCCAAGCTCCCCAACGCCAGAGCTAGGGCACTGCTGTTCCCTCTTCCTGGAAGATCTGTCCTGACCCTGGCTTTTGATTTCCCTGGCTCTGTCTCCTGATTCAGATTTCACTTTAAATGTCACCTCCTAGGACAGGCCTTCCCTGTATCCCTACTATCTAAATAGTCCTCCTCCGGCCCCCCAGATTCTCTGCCACATTACCCCATTCATCCTTCTGTGAACATGTCACAATCTGAAATTGTCTTATTTGTCTACGTGCTTATTGTCTGTCTCTCCTAATAGAAACATCAACTCCAAAAGGGGAGGCACTGCATCTGTCTCACTTACCACCATATTCCCTAAGGAGTTCCGGCAAAATTCTTTTAAAACAACATTTACCTCTCAACATACATAAAACTTAACTCAAGGTGGATGATACGTTTCGGCTGTGTCCCCACCAAAATATCATCTTGAATTCCCATGTGTTGTGGGATGGACACAGTGGGAGGTAACTGAATCATGGGGCAGGTTTTTCCCATGCTGTTCTTGTGATAGTAAGTCTCGTGAGATCTGATGGTTTTATAAGGGAGAGTTTCCCTGCACAAGCTCTGTCTTTGCCTGCCACCAACCATGTAAGATGTGACCTGCTCTTCCTTGCCTTCCACCATGACTGTGAGGCCTCCCCAGCCAGGTAGAACTGTAAGTCCATTAAACCTATTTCTCTTCCCAGTCTCAGATATGTCTTTATCAGCAGTGTGAAGATGGGCTAATACAGTAAATTGGTACCAGTAGAGTGGGGTACTGATGTAGATATCCAAAAATGTGGAAGCAACTTTGGAACTGAGTAACAGACAGGGGCTGGAATAGTTTGGAGGGCTCAGAAGAAGATAGGAAAAAGTGGGAAAGTTTGGAACTTCCTAGAGACTTACTAGACGGCTTTGTCCAAAATGTTGATAGCAATATGGACAATAAAGTCCATACTGAAGTGGTCTCAGATGGAGATAAGAAAGTTCTCAGATTGTTGGGAACTGGAGCAAAGGTGACTCTTGTTAACTTTTAGCAAAGAGACTGGTGTCATTTTGCCTCTGCCCTAGAGATTTGTGGAACTTTGAACTTGAGAGAGATGATTTAGTGTATCTGGCAGAAGAAATTTCTAAGCAGCAAAGCATTCAAGAAGTGACTTGGGTGCTGTTAAAGGCATTCAGTTTTCTAAGGGAAGCAGAGCATAAAAGTTCAGGAAATTTGCAGCCTGACAATGTGATAGAAAATAAAATCCCATTTTCTGAGGAGAAATTCAAGCTGGCTGCAGAAATTTGCATAAGTAATGAGGAGCCAAATGTCAATCCCCAAGACAATAGGAAAAATGTCTCCAGGGCATGTCAGAGGTCTTCATGGCAGCCGCTCTTATCACAAGCCTGGGGTCCTAGAAGGAAAAAATGGTTTTGTGGGCCAGGCCTAGGTCCCTGTGCTGTGTGCCACCTAAGGACTTGGTGCCCTACCTCCCAGCCACTCCAGTCATGGCTGAAAGGGGCCAATGTAGAGCTCAGGTTGTGGCTTCAGAGGGTTTGAGCCCCAAGCCTTGGCAGTTTCCATGTGGTGTTGAGCCTGGGGATACACAGAAGTCAAGAATTGGGGTTTGGGAACCTCTGCTTAGATTTCACAGGATGCATGGAAACCCCTGGATGCCCAGTCAGAAGTTTGCTGTTGGGGCAGGGCCCTCATGGAGAACATCTGCTAAGGCAGTGTGGAAGGGAAATGTGAGGTCAGAGCCCCCACACAGAGTCCCTACTGAGGCACTGCCGAGTGGAGCTGTGAGAAGACAGCCACCGTTATCCAGACCCCAGAATGGTAGATCCACTACCAGCTTGCACCGTGTGTCTGGAAAAGTTGCAGACACTCAATGCCAGCCCGTGAAAGCAGCTGGGAGGGAGGCTGTACCCTGCAAAGCCACAGGGGCAGAGCCACCCAAGACCATGGGAACCCACCTCTTGCATCAGCATGACCTGGATGTGAGACATGGAGTCAAAGGAGGAGATCATTTTGGAGCTTTAAGATTTGACTGCCCTACTGGATTTTGGACTTGATAGGGCCCGTAGTTCCTTTGTTTTGGTCAATTTCTCCCATTTGGAATGGCTGTATTTGCCCAACGCCTATACCCCCATTGGATCTAGGAAGTAATTAACTTGCTTTTGATTTTACAGGCTCATACGTGGAAGGAACTTGCCTTGTCTCCAATGAGATCTTGGACTGCAGAATTTTGAGTTAATGCTGAAATGAGTTAAGACTTTGGGAGACTGTTGGGAAGGCATGATTGGTTTTGAAATCGTTCCGCCAGGGGCGGAATGATATGGTTTCGCTGTGTCCCCATCCAAATCTCATCTTGATTTCCCATGTGTTGTGGGAGGGACCCAGTGGGAGGTAACCGAATCATGGGGGCAGGTCTTTCCCATGCTGTTCTCATGACAGTGAATAAGTATCATGAGATATGATGGTTTTATAAGGGGGAGTTTCCCTGCACAAGCTCTCTCTCTTTTCCTGCTGCCATTCATGTAAGATGTCACTTGTTCCTCCCTGCCTTCCACCATGATTGTGAGACCTCCCCAGCCATGTGGAACTCTAAGTCCTTTAAACCTCTTTCTTTTGTAAACTGCCCAGTCTTGGGTATGTCTTTGTCAGCAGAGTGGAAACGAACTAATATGGTGGGTTAAAGACTCAAACGTAACACCCAAAACTATAGCAGTACTAGAAGAAAATACTTCAGGACAACACTTTGACGTCTAGGCAAAGATTTTATACCTAAGACCTCAAAAGCACAGACAAGAAAAGCAAAAATAGAGAAATGGGACTATACTAAATGAAAAAGCTTCTGCAACAGCAAAGGAAACAATCAACAGAGTGAAGAGACAACTTACAGAATGGGAGAAAACATTTGTAATAAGCAGAATATACAAGGAACTCAAAAACTCAACAGTAAAAAAACACAAATAACCCCATTCAAAAGTGGGCAAAGGACATGAATGAGAATTTCTCAAGAGAAGACAGACGAATGGCCAACAGGTATAAAAAAAAAATGTTCAACATCACTAATCATCAGGAAACTGCAAATCAAAATCACAATGAAGTATCATCTTACCCCAGTTAGAATGGCTATTATCAAAATGAAAAAAAAATAACAAATGCTGGCAAGGATGTGGAGAAAAGGGACTCGTACACTGTTAGCGGGAATGTAAAACAGTCACCGTGTAAATGGAAAACAGTACACAGATTTCTCAAAAAACTAAAAATAGAACTACCACACAATCTCATCAACCCACTACTGGACATTTATCCAAAGGAAAAGCATCAGTGTATCAGAGTGACACCTGCACTCCACGTTTACGGCAGCACCATTTACAACGGCAAAACTATGGAATCAACCTAAGTGTCCACAGGAGAAAACACTTCAGGACAAACAGATAAAGTAAATGTGGCATGTGAACACAATGGAATATTATGTGGCCATAAAGAAGAATAAAATCCTATCATTTGCAGCCACATAGATGGAACGGGAGGTCATTATGTTGAGTGAAATAAGCCAAACACAGAAAGACAAATTGCACATATCCTCACTCATATATGGGAGGTAAAAAAAAGGTTGATCTCATGGAGGTGGAGAGTAAAATGATAGACACTAGAGGCTAGGAAGGGTATGTGGATGGGAGCGAGGGAAAGAGGCTGGTCGACGGGACAAACATACAGTTAGATAGAAGGTGTAAGTTCTACTGTTTGATGGCAGAGTAGGGTGACTACAATTAGCAACAATGTATTGTAATTTCAGAATAGCTGCAAGAGAGCACTTGAAATGTTCCCAACAGATAGAAATGATAAATACGCAAGTGGAGGGACACCCCAAATACCCTGACTTGATCATTACACATTCTATGCATGCAACAAAATATCATGTGTACCTCATAAATATGTAAAATATTATGCGTCAGTAAAAATCAAAAGCAATATTTATAGCAGTAATTTAACAGCCAATATATCCAATGTATTGTGTGTCACATTTGACTTCACCTCTTCCTATTTGTGGGTACACGGTAGTTTCTGATTTTAAATAATACTGCAATGAACATCTCTGTGCATGACTTTCTTTGTCCCTGCCTCTGATGATTAAGTAATAGTCTCAGAGGTAGAAAAACTGAATCAAAGAGCATGGACAGTTTTAAAACTCCTTCATACACATTGCCACACTGCCTTTCAGAAAGTCTTAACTGACCACCGAACTAATGTAGGTCCCACCACCACGGCAAGTGAAGGCTGGGAGAAAGGAAGCCAGCCTTTCAGACACATGGTACGCGGGAATCATGCAAGCATCTGGTAACATTCAGATTCTGATCCGAGAGGCCTGGCGTGGACGGGAGACATGCACTTCTAACAAGCTCTCAGGAGAATCCTCCAGGGGCCCTAATCCTCACGCTCCCTGCCTGCGCATCCTGGAAGTGCTGGCCTCCAGACTGACGCAGCCCCTGGCACGTGTGTCTGTGCCCACGCCCCGGGCTCCCCAGGCCAGCAGCCTGCCCCCAGGAGATCCAGAGCTTGTCCCCACTCTGCTTGTCCCACGCCCCGTTTCTGTGTGTTCCCACTGCTTGACCCATATCCCATCTCAGTTCCAGGCTGCAACCCCTGATGTTCTCAGCGGTTCTCCCATGTTTTGAGTAGGGTTTTCTACCAGGGACAGAGGGAGCTCACCCCTTCGGATCCCAGGATGCTCTGCTGCCCTGGTGGTTAGTGGCCATCTGTGGCTACTTTTCTTGCCTGCCCAGCCTCTCCTCTTCTTATGCCAATAGTACCTCTTCTGTCCTTTGAAGACCTCCCCCACCAGGCTCTCCTAGTCCATGTGGCATGGCTGCAGTTAACTCTCTCTAATACCAGAGAGTGCACACACAGCCTACATCTGGCCAATCAGTGCATTTCATGCTTTCTGCTTCAGCAACTGGTTCCAGGATGGAAACGTAACCCGCGTCCAGCAAATCCACACCAGAATCCTCAACAGATTTATTGGAAATGAGAAGCCTTCTCCCCTCTGGGGGCTGCATGGAAAGCAGCATTAAGATAACTCCTGGTGATGTAATTTGAGCCCCTGAGTCAAGTCAGACCTGATGCTGACTGGACATGGGAGTGCGGCACAGGGGTGATAGGACCAAAGTCATCAAAGTGCAGCACTAACTGGAGCACTGAGCACTCGGCACACTTAGGAGGGAAGGGGCCTCCAGAGAGAGAACCCAAGAGTGCACGTGCACACACAGGCACATTCACAGAGGCACATGCACAGAGGCACACACACAGGCACACACAACACAGTATAAGCTGGAATAGTGCAGAGCACCAGGGTAATGCAGCCAACCAAGAGGGCTGCTGGAGTCCAGGAGGAGGTTTTCACCACAATATTGGGGTCTTTACATCATAAGCTATTAGCTTGGAAGCAAGAATAAAAATAAGAGACACAACAACAGCCAGCTCGTAGGCAATGCAATGAGTGCCAGAGTCAAACAGTATTTAAAGATGGTCCAGCAGCCTTTGGAGTCTAGAAAACCTTGTGCCCTTCATCTCTCCCTGAGGAAACCCGCAGTGTCACTGCTGTCCTTTCATTATGCATGGACAGGGCCTCCAATGCACCATCTCATGTGATACAGGGAAACTGAGGCTCAGATGAGGTGGCCAACTCAAGGGCACACAGACTGTCAATGCAGGTGGACACAGGACAAAAGATTTTCTTCCTAAACTTGACTAGAGGCAGGTTTCTCGGGAGGCTATGGATGTTTAAACCATTACACATGCTCTTTCTCAGAATCTCCATGTAATTCTGAGTTCTTTCTTTAAAGGAGCCACCTAAAAACTAAGTTGTCATAAGTGTTAGACCCCACAGACCTGATCAGCTCCAACCACTTCCACACCCCTAGGCCATTTCCCACTTCCTTCTCCCCTCCATTTAAGAACCTCAAACTTACGGACGTTGTCATAAACTCAAAATAGGTACCCGAAGACCTCAGCTTCCAGAGTGCGCTAGTGCTCATTTGCAATTTCTTCTCTATTCCTGAAGATTTAGACACTTGTTATACAAATGACATCTCTAGAGACCCATTCCCTACAATGCTCAAATGCCTCTTTCAAGGTCTTCTTTTCTTAAAATAAAACCAAATCTTCCTCCCTCTCACTGGGGCCAGAGCTCAGGGGTCCCAGCTTGATTTGACTTCAGCAGAGAGCTACCTGCCCAGGGCTCACTGTGTGGGAGTCTCCCCAGTGGGTTAGAGGTGAGGGGCAAGCATCCCGGGCCGAAGGGTCAGGCGTGGCAATCCAAGAGGCTTCTGGGAGGAGACCTGAGGGGCAACCAGCACCTGGACAAGAGCACAAAACACATCCACACTCCCCTAGGCACCTGGGCTAAGCTTGGGGCAGAGCAGTGAGCCAGAGCAGGCCCCACCCCACAGGAGCAGGTGGGAGAGGCCACCCATCCACACGAGCCCATAGGCAGCATGCACCCTGCAGAAGCCGCATGTGCTGGCAGGACATAGCCTTCCTGTCCAAACAGCATTTGAGGGATAAAAATTTGTGACACTTTCTTCTTCCCTCCTTCCCCAGCCAAGTCCTCTGGGTACAGCAAGGCTCTAAGGCCTCCATTCTGCCATGCTGGGGGAGGTTTGGGGCTGGGGAGCAGATGGAATCAAGGACAGGGGGTGTGGGAGTAGCGCCTGGCACAGAGGAGGTCTGTTTGCCACAAACAGGTGTTGAATGAAGCAAAGAGGTGAGAAGGGCAAAGTCATGGATGACTAGGAGGCATGTCAGCCTTGGGACGGCCCAGAAAGACCGAAGCTGGTTCATCCAGACAATAGTGAGCCATGGCAGGATCTTGAGCAGAGGAGTGCCATGATAAAAATGATGTTCCTGGAAGACACTTTTGCCATCTAGGAGTGGTGTGAAAAGTCAAATAAAACAGGAATGAGAATATAACAAGGGTCATGGCCAGCACTTCCCGAGAGCAGATGGAGTGCTGGGCGCATCCTGACCTCTTGGTGTCAGTCACTGCATTCCCTTCTCAAAGGATATTCTTCCAGCTGGCCATTGCCATAGTCCCCTGGGTGCAGATGAGGACAGTGACCTGGCTGAGGTCACAGTGCTGGTGAGGGATGGCACCAGGACTCCATATCCAGGCGTCTACCCAGGCCGGTGCCATCAACCAGTACGGTGCACTCTGCCACCTCCCAGCCATGTGCCTCTGGGAGGCCCCTTCACATCCGGGCCTCAGTGTCCCCCTCTGTGCCCTGGGAGTGGTACCTGCCCATCTTGCAGGGTGGTTCTCTCACTCCGGACTCTGTTCTATCCCCTGCACTGTGGACAAAGATCACCCTGAAAGAAACCCTCCCATGCCTCATCATTTCAGGAGGAAGGAAGAAAACCTAAAAATATTTCCTTGAAAGGCCACTTTTCACCAAACCAGCTGACATTTTGAATTTTCAAGTTTTTTTCCCCCTGGGAAAACTCTGGAAGGAGTTGTCTTGTGTTGATAAAATCTGGAAAACCTCCAAGGACTTTAAGATCCACCTTGCATTTCAGTTCTGGATCAAGCAGTCACCTTGACACAAAATCGCATACTGTCCTGGGATGGCCACATGGCTGGCAATGTTTAATGTGCCCAAACCATGGGAAGTGTGTGACCTGGCTCTAAATCTTATGTCCCCCTCCCACTGGCATGGCTGAACCTCTGACCCTCACCCACCTGTCCCCAGAGACCCAGCTGGACAGAGAACTAAACGGGAACTCAGCGCCCAAGTGGTGGGGCCTACACGTGGTCTTTCTGCCCCCCACACCCTGCCCTCACCTCCTGCCACCACTGACTCTCTTGCCCCCATTCCAGCCACCCGTCCTCCCAGTGTTTCTTACAACACAAGGCCACTCCTGCCTCGGGGCCCTGGCCCCTGCTGGTCCCTCCTCCTGGCACGTGCTGCCCCAGGTCCACACAGTGTCATCACCTCCTCAGGTCTTGGCTCAAATGTCACCTTCTCAGCAAGGTCATCCCTGACCACCTGCCCCACACATACCCAGACCCACCGGGAGTGGACTACTCCTCCCTCTCTCGCCAGATGGATCCCTGGGAAGTCTCTGTGTACACATGACACCTACCCCAACCACTGCTGAGCCCCCAGGAGCTGCCCATGATGCCAGGGTTTGAATCCTGGCTCTGTCGAGTACCAGCTGTGTGACTGGGGAGGTTACTTCACCTCTAAATATACCTCTACTCTAGGTGGTTGTGGAGATTAAGAGACTATACCTGCCTGGAACATAGTAAATGCCCAATTAGCTATGACAAGTGACATCATTCTCTGCTATAGGCCAAGGGTTCACCTCCCCCTGCTATGCGTGACTGTGGGCAGGAAAGGGCATTCCTACAGTTGCAAAACACAGGATCACCCTGAAGCATGCTGAGTCCCACGGTGGTTCTAAACGTGTCCCCAAAGCCTGCCACACTCCCACTTTCCACCAGTAGTTCTGGATCCCCTTTGTGAACATGGGCTGGACTTAATGATTTGCAGCTCATCTCAATCCATCTGGCTTGCTATAACAAAAATGTCGTATGCTGGCTGGCTTATAAAGAAGATAAATGTATTCTTCAACGTTTTAGAGGCAGTGTAGTCCATAATCAAGGTTCTCCCAGATTCGGGATCCGGCGAGGACCACTTATCCGGTTCACAGACAGCACCCTGGTACTACCTTCACATGGTGGAAGAAGTAGCTGGCTCTCCACAGGGGAGGCTGGCTCACCTCTCGTGTCTTTTAGAAGGACACGAATCCCAGTCCCAAGGGCTCTGCTCCTGTGACCTAAGTACCTCCCCAAACTTCCTACCACCATCACCTGGGTAATCAGCTTGCAACTGAGGAATGCTGGGGGCCCACAAGCATCCAGACACTTCTGATGAGCAGAGGGGGCAGATGTGACCATGGGCAATGTCTGTGGTTGGGTCATGACGGGCACTACTGTTCTGTCTTGCTCTCTGGGATCCCTCGCTCTGGGGACATTCAAGAAATCTAAGGAGAGCCCCATATGGGCGGGAACTGAGGCCTCCTGCCAAAAGCCATGTGGCTGAGACAGCTCGGAAGCAGATCCCCCGAACCAGTCAAGTCTTCAGATGACTGTAGCCCCCACCCTGAACTGGCCTCAACCTCAGGAGAGACTCAGCTAGAACCACATCAGAATTGGAGGATAACAAGTCTTCATTAAGGTCTGAAGCAGGACGGTTTAGGGGTCATAGGTAATATAGCGGAAAGCTGCTACTGGAGTCCCGCCCTCTCTGACTCTCCAGGCCCCCATGAGAGACACATTCTTTCACCCCCTCCCCTAGCCTGACCTTTGGGAGCCTCTGCCCCACTCACTTTGTGACAGAACAGAAAACCATGGTCTCTCTCTCACCAACCAGTAAAGCAGCAGGGAGCACATTCTAAACACGGATTGTAGGTTCTTCCTCCTGAAGCAAGCTCAAAACAAGCCCCAGGTCCTGGGGTGTAGCCCCCTGGGCAGGGCCCACAGCCCCAGGCCCTGAGAGACCAGCCGGCATCCTGAAGCACCCGGACACATGGGACACCACGCCAAAGCACAGAGCTGGCGAGGGACAACTGGAAACCCAGGGCGCCTGCCTGCTGGGAATAGGCAAGGTCCATGCATTTAGGCCAGCTTTTAAATGCATCAGTGAGCTGCCACAAAACGAAGGAAACAGTGAGGCAGAAACAAACAAAATGAGCTGCGCACGGATAGGGAAATCTGTGCTATCCATACAATGGAATATTGCTCGGCCATAAAAAGGAATGAAGTACTGATACGTAAAAACATCACATCTGGGTAAAGAAGCCAGACACAACAGGTACAGATGGCATGATTCCACTGACATGAAATGTCCCAAACAGGTCAATCTATAGAGACAGGCAGTGGATCAGTAGATGTCAGGAGCTGGGGAGAGGGAGCGGGAGTGACTGCTAACGTGTGCAGGGTTGCTTTTTGGGCTGATGCGGATGTTCTGGAATTAAACAATGGTGAGGGGCACACAAGTCTGCGGATACCCTAGCAACCACTGGATTATACACTTCAAAAGGGCCAAGTGACAGTTTGTGAATTACATCTCAATAAGGCTCTTACAACAACAAGATGAACTTGCGGTCCCTGACAAAAGGGAGCTCTAACGGGAGGCCCTGCTCAGAGCTGGGACCCCAGAAGCTGCGCCTTCAGCAAGGACTGCTGCCCTGCCACCCTACCCCATCCCCATGCTGGGCAGAGAAAGTGCGCACTGCCCAGAGAAGGGCCAGGCCACGCGCAGCATGGAGCAGGGCAGGAAGAACTCCCACAGTGGGCGCTCCTGTGAACCTCATCTCCTTGGCGAAGTTCTACCAAGGGACACCAGCCTGAGCCAGCTGGCAGGGTCACAGCAGGCAGCCACATGGGGCTTGCCCTCCCATGCCCCGTCCCTGTGGACAGAGGCGTCTTGGTCTATCCTGAATCTTTTTATGTGACCCCTAGGGGAGGTGAGAGGCGAATTCCCCTGACAGTCTTGAGCCAGAGAGATGAGATAAACTACATGATGCCTGTCATGCTGTGCTGATGTGGGTCCCCTGTCAGCCCTCCTGCTAGAACAGCGGTTGCTCAAAGCTACCCACACCACCTGTCCTGCTGTTGGTCCCTCTGCCGTCCATATGACCAACCTCAGAACTGGCCATGTTAGGAGTCTCAGGGTCAGTGCAGAGGCAGCCACTGGACCTCTCAGCCCGGGGAGGCAAGGGCCTGCAGGCTCTACACAGCTGCTCTTGGAGAATACCCACAGCTGCCACTAGAGGGTACAGATGGAATTCCCATGAGAAAAGAAGCCCCCTGCATCCCCCTAGGCCTGGGCTGGGTGGGGAGCAATCCACAGAAACACCCCTGAACAGCTGGGCTCAGCCACACTGCCAGTAGCCATGCTGCCAACACACCCTGGCCACGCTGAGATACCTGTCCTCCTGCGTGCATTCTCCACGGGTCACAAGTCGTGAGGAAACACACCAAATACCAGAGAATGAGGAGGCTCCTAGACTACCCGGGTCTCAGGCAGTCTCTCTCCTGCATTCATTCCTTCTTCCTTTCAACAAATATTTCAGCAACTACTGTGCCGAGTGCTGTGCCAGGTGCTGGAGATTCATTGGTGGCCAGATAGACACAAGACCCTGCTGTCATGGAGCTGATCTACTGGGGTTAAAGTCAATCAACCAATGAGCAAATAAAGAGGCAATTTCAGACACTAGAAAGTGCTAGGAAGCCAGGTCAGGGGCGTGGTCAAGAGTGAGGCTCGGGCTCTCAGCCCAGTGCGTTAGTGCCTTCAGGCTGCTATTATAAAGTACCATAGACTAGGTGGCTTATGAACCACAGTTATTTTTCTCCCAGTTATAGGGCCTGGAAGTCTGGGACCAGGTGCCCTTATGAGGGCCCTCTTCCGGTTGCACCCTTCTCAGCTTCCCCTTGTGTCCTCACATGGCAGACAGCAGCAAGCCCCCTGGGGCTCTCTTCTCATTGGAGAACTCAGGTGGCAGGCAACCAGTGCACTCACAGTCTAACAGAAGGCAGACGCCTCTGAAAAGAGGGCAAACATGAGCACTAACCTACCCAAAATATTGGAAAAAGTAATGGCTGAGAATTTCCCAAACTACAAATCCAAGAAGTCATAAGACATCAAGCCGATTAAACATGAAACCAATCCAATAGTTCCATAGACTGTTCTTTTTTATAAACATAGAAACTGACCCTTCTGGTTTTAAAGTTTGAACCTTACATTTGTTTTATCTGAATTCCTTCCTCAGGAGACACCTTCAAGCCTCTCAAAAAAGTATCAAAGAACTGAAACTCACCAGATCACCATATCCAGACAGTGAGATGCAGGACCCCTTATTCATCATGATGGCTTCCTTGCCCTCCCTAGTTCCTGCTTCTTACATACTGTTACGTTTCCTCCCTGCTATATAAACCCCTACTTTTAGTCAGTTAGGGAGATGGATTTGAGACTGAGCTCCCATCTCCTCGGCTGAAGCACCTGATTAAAGCCTTCTTCCTTGGCAATGCTCATTTCAGTTGTTGGCTTTCTGTGAGGCAAGTAGCAGGGCTTAGACCAAACCCCTGGCATTTCAGTAACAAATACAAAACAAAAACAGCAAAAGCCCTGGCATACCACATTCAACCTGCTGGAAGACAAAACCAAAGAGAAAATAGGAATAGAAAATAGAAAATAGGAACAGAAGGAAATGTCCTCAGCCTGATAAAGGGATCTGCACAGACCTCCAGCTGCCACCCGTATCCAATGTCACCCTGCAGGTCCTAACAAGTGCAGTAGAGCAAGGCCAAGGAATAAAAGCCATACAGATTGAAAAGGAAGAACCAGAACGGTCTCTATGCACAAACGACACGATTCTCTCAGGAAAACCTCCCCAAGGATCTTCAGAAGAGCTGCTGGAACTGTTAAGTGAGCTTCGCGAGGTCACAGGATGCAAGCTGAGTGAACAAAATCCCATCGTTTTCTATCTGCCAGCCATGACCAGTTGGGAACTGAAGTGAGAAAGCAAGGGAGTGATAAACGCAGACGCTAGTTCAGGAGTGTCTGGGTGTGGGGCGTCAGGGGACAAGATGAGGAAAAGAAGAGAGGCAGATGGAGCTTCCTAGTAAAGCTCCAGTTCCTGAGTAGGGCTGTGGGTCTAAAGCAGTTCCTAGCTCCACACAGACAAACAGACAAGCAGGAAAAAGCAGAGAGCAAGAGTTGGAGACCACAGATGTCAGGGAGTTCAGAGTCAGGGGATCTGAGGGTTTCCCAGTGCCACCCGCACAGACTGGGGCAGTTGTAAAAGTTCTGTGAGTGGCTCCGAGGCAGGGAAACTGGGAACAAATCCTGGCCCTGCTGTGACCTGTGGCCTGACCTTATGCAAGTGGCTTGACCTAAGCCACCTCATGTCAACAGGAGTGGTGACCTCGTTCTTCCCTCGGCTGTTTAGAAGGGCAGCACCAACTATTCCGTCAGGTCTCAACACAGAGGCCGCCTCCTCTGAGAAGCCCTCCCAACCTCCCCTGCCCTCCCTGGTCACATCTGTCCTATTGCTCCCTCTGCACCTAATGCTCTCCGAAGCTGTCTCATTCCTTCGTCTACTTGTTTATTCTGTGCCTTGCTCCCTTGGACATCAGCTTGTTCTCCACAGGGTCTCATGCCTGGTATATGGGAGCACATCAGCAAATATTTGAATATGAGAGCACAAAGTGTGACAATGGCCGCAACAGCAGCTTGATTACTTCCACAAACAAGGGCATCATTACCTAAGGGAGACAGCCCGTTCCAAGGGAGAAAACCCAAAGTTAAAAGCTAGAATGTTGCTTCAGCTAAAGGAATCTCAAATGGGGAATCTGAGGTTCAAAGAGGAAGCAGGTTGTCTAAGGTGACAGCATAGCAGAGATGGCATTAGATCCAAATGCTTTCTTCACTGCATCCTAATTCTGGAAAGCACTTTGCCACACCAGGAGATCCATTCTCTGAGAAGCCGGTGTCTGCAGGACTTGAGTGTGATCCATCCTGGATGCCACTGGCTGGCCCACTTTTCTAGGCATATTTCTCTTCATTCCTGTCCAGGGCAGAGCTGCTGCAGGGCACCTGCCCAAGGTGTGCAGGTTCTACTGCACATGCCCTTTAGAGAAGACAATGAGCAGCGGGCTTTGACACCACGACTCACTTGGCTTGTAACTGTCCTTAGCTGAGTTGGACACACTCAGCAGGATATAAGGGAGGTGGTCAGCAAGTCTGCTTAGCACCAGTGGGAGTGGGTTCACTGCTGTTCTCGTCCCACATGGAGCAGGGGCAATCATTAAAGCTGCTGTCTATGTCTATTACCCGACATAGGCAATTGAGGAGCCTCAGCCACCCCCCTGGAACGTCAGCTCCCCGAGGGTAGGGACAGGCCTGTCTCATTTGCTACTGGGTCCAGCACTGGGCCTGCTGCCTCTGGGTGGAAGCTCTGTAAATATTCTGAAGCTTGCATTAGGAAGAGAGCTTCTCTTAGACCATGAATTGTGATCAAGGAAGGAACAATGGCAGAAATTGTATAAACACAATCATTACCAGAGATGAAAAGTCTGACAAAAAGAGTGTTTATGACTGCTTAAAATATCCCACACCTGGAAAGAAGTCGGCTGGGAGTGGGAAAAGCTGGGAATTGGACTCTAGTATTTTAAAGATTTGCCTACCTTGCAGTTACTTAAAAAAAAGAATCCCCAGCCTGTGTTGGTGCTGCCTGCCAGCCTGCGAGAACTACCTACGGCTGCCTGAAAGCCACAGACACGTCCCTATGCAGAGGCCCATCTGGAGATCTGGACACACGGACGGGGCAGAGCTAGTTCAGGGTGAGTCCTTGGGTGGTCCCAAGGAGGAGGGGATGGCCAGACACGTGAACATGGTGGAATGCAGTTTCCTGCCTGAGGCACAGGGGCTCGGGCTCCCTGTATGCGACAGCAACCCTTTGGCAGACCTAGACCAGGGACTCAGGCTCAGCTGGAATGGTCTTTCCTGAATCCTTCCCAGAAACCCCAGAGGAGACATCGCATAGCCCAGGAGTAGAATCTAAAGGCCCTGAAGCCTTCAGATAAGGGAAGAGCACACTGGGTGGTAGGAACATCTCCCACTTCTAAGCGCCTGGCCTTGCTCCCACTTAGGTCTAGGCACATAGGTTGGAAGGGTCAGGCTGGCAAATGGATTATCTGGCCAAATTCCTTCATCCCTTCACCTACCCATTCACTTATCCTGTCTACCCTTCCTCTCTTCCATGGCCTGCTCCTTACTTCCTTACCTCCCTCCTTCCTGCCTGCCTCCTTTTCTTCCTTCTTCATACTTTCCATCCTTCCCCTTTCCTTCCTCTCCTCCTTCCTCCTTTCCATCCTTCCCCTTTCCTTCCTCTCCTCCTTCCTCCTTTCCATCCTTCTTTCCTTCTGTCCATCCATCCTTCTACCACTATGCATGTATCCACCCATCCACCTGTCCAACCACCCATCATCCTACCTCACAAACCCCTACTGAGTATCTACTATGTGTTAGGCACTATACTAAGCAGAGATGCACCAAGCCCCTCAAGGAGCTTGCAGTCTAGCTGGGTAGAGAGACTTGTACGCAGATCACTTTTCCCACAGCACGGCTGATGCCAGAAGCAGAGGAGACAGCAGAGCCACAAAGGAGGGGGAGGCACACCCAGGACCTGGCCCAGCAAAAGCCCTCAGCACAGCCCTAATTCTGATGAATGAGTTTGTTTAACTTGTTTTGAATGTGTTTTGAATATGATTTTAATATGAAGCCTATCATGGAATACAAATATCTGAATTAATCTGAATATATTTACACATATTTAATTTAACTCGTTCATTGTCCATCTCTCCCACTGGTACGGGGTTTCCACGAAAGCAGTGACCGCTCCTGGCTAGTTCATTGCTGTATCCCAGGACCCAGAGTGCTGGCCAGCGCACAGTAGGTGCTCAATAAACATTTATACACTAAATAAACTTCTCTTCTGGGTCCTGACTATCTTAGTCCACTCGTGCTGCTATAAAAATACCATGGTCTGGGTGGCTTATAAACAACAGAAACTGATTTCTCACAGTTCCAGGGACTGGGAAGTCCAAGATCAAGGTGCAGCAGGCTTGATGTCTGCTGAGGACCCACCTCCTCATGGACAGCGACCTGCTCACTCTAACCTCCCATGGCAGAACGGACAGGGGTCTCTCTGTAACCTCTTTTATAAGGAAACTAATCCTACTGAGGTGGTCTCTGCTCAAGACCTGATCACCTCCCAGAGGCCCCATTTCCTAATGCATCACCTTGGGGGTAAGGATTTCAAAACATGGATTCTGGGGAACACTGACATTCAGGCCACTGACCTGACTGGGACTCCCATCTCCAGCCATTCTGTTCGCCTTAGAAGCTGCCAGCCACGCCTGGCCTGTGCATCTGTCTTTAGACCTCTGGTAGGACCTGAAACTGAGACTGCTTCTCACTGTCCCTCCTTTCATGCCCTGTCGTGGGCATCTGTCGGCTTCTCCTACCCCGTTCCTATTCTCTGTCTTCTGAGAATTGTCTCCTGACCGTTTTCCTCCAGGAACCACCTCCTGCTCACACTCACCTCAAGGTTCCCATGGAGCAGAGCACCCTCCTCCACTGCAGGCCAGCATGTGATCCCAGACCAGCCGTCACAGCCCTGCACTCCGAGCCACCGTGACCAGTGCAGGGAGGATCATGGTAAGAGTCATAGTCAACATCAGATATGTGCCAGGCACTGTTGTAAGAACTTTTCACACATGAACTCTTTTAACACTTACAACAAAGCCCGACAATGCAGATGTGCTACTATGACCCTCATTTCACAGATGCGGAAACCAAGGCCTAAGAAGGTGAAGTGACTTATCCAAAGTCACACAGCTCTTCTATGGCAAAACCAGCTTTGAACCATGCTCACTGGCCCCAAAGGTCATGCTCTAAACTAGCATGTGGGCAACAGGCAAAGCCACACAAGTGACAGTCAGTCTCCAGACTTGAGCTCAACCTACCAAGTTAGAAGTGTCTTCTTTCTCCATGGCCCGGAGCTGTCAGACCTCTGCAAGCCAGGAGCCTCCACAGGAAGAAGCCAACTGGAGGCAAGTAGAGCTGAGAGGGGGAAAGAGGTCAAGCCAGGGTTGCAGCCCCTGGATCCAGCCATGCCTGAAGGTTGACCTGGACTGTTCATTTTCATGGGCCCCAAATTCCTTCACTGGGATTTGAGTGGCCCTTAAGTCCATTTTTGTTGGGTTTGTTTCCACGCACTTCAAGCCTGGGACCCACACCTGGCAGCATCCCCTCAGGAGGAGCTTAGACCTTGTATCTTGGGTTCTGCCCAGTCTCTCTCACCTATGTACCCCAATCTTTCCATCTCTCAGCCCAGCCTTCACAGGGCAGGGCCAGAAGAGATGAGCAACCCCTTCTATCAATAGGTAGGCTGGGGGAGCTGTACTGTGACCCCACACTGCCAGGGAGGAAGAACTCTGCAGCCACAGGCTCCCCACACTACCAGCATCCTGCCTGTGCACATGACATGGGCTCCCTCTGGGCTAATGACCTCTGACCCATTTCTTCTGCAGCCCTACAGCATAGCCCTGGTTTGGGAACTGGTTACCAGCCTAGGGAATGCTGACTCAGCCCCATTCCTCACTCCCCATTCCTCCACTCCCCAGCTGGTGGCTGAGGTCCTGCTCCAAGCCAATAAGCCAACATCTGCCCTCCTCCCCAGATGCCCTGGGCAGCAGGCTTCTGAGGCCTTGCCCTTCCACACCTGCCCACCAGGACCCTCCTCCTGACTCCACCCCTTCTTCCATTCCTCTCCTTTGCCAGAACAAGCCCTCCAAAGAACTCCCCATAGGCAACCCCACAAGCTTCTCCCCTGCACCCACTAACAGTGACAGCAGAACACAAGTCTCAGAGGAAAACTGAACTGCATCCCCCTCTTACTGGCATGTGCAGCTGGCCCAGTGCCCCCAGCCCTGATCACGAGGCTTGTCCAGCATCAGCTCCACCCCTGAGCTTCCTGCCTTGCCACTCTGCCCTGCTGTTCCTCTGCAGGCAAGGCTCTTCCCCCAGGTCCTCCTGTTCCCCCAGGTCTCAGCTCAAAGGCTACCCCCTCAGTGGGGCTTCCCTGAGACCCACGTGAGCTGTCCCCACACCCCAGGATCTCTCTGCTCGTCTGTGGCTCCTCTAGGCCAATTGCTGGGGCCCTTATCCTATGGCTGGCATCTCAGTTCCTTCTGCCCTGACCCTCCCAGAGCCATCATGCCTGAAGAGCCAGCTCTGGAGCTGCCCAAGCATCTCACGGCCCCATCGCCCTGACCGTCTGGCACTGGTACCTGCCACAGCTGCCTAAATAGAGTTCCAGCAGTCTCCCAGACTCTCACCTCAGTGCAAATTGGACTCCAGTGTCCAGGGTTCTCATCTTCCTGCCTGAACAGCCTGCCTGGGTCTAAGGACCTCTCCCCAACCCCAGACCACGGCCTGCAGGAAGAACCCCCAAGGCACTAAGGGAAAAAGCCATTTCCACTTCCAGTTCTGGTCCAGACCCTCTTCTGCAGGAGAAGCCTCCATAAATGAGAGTGAGGGGCCTGGCTCCGGGCTCACACCTGAAATCCTAACACTTTGGGAGGCCAAGGTGGAAGGATCCCTTGAGCCCAGGGGTTCAAGACCGGGCTCAGAGCAAAACCTCATCTCTATAGAAAATAAAATTTAAAAAATTAGCCCAGCATGGTCCCAGCTACTCGGGAAGCTGGGGTGGGAGAATCTCCTGAGCTCAGGAGGTCAACACTGCAGTAAGCTATAATTGTGCCACTGCATTCCAGTCTGGGTGACAGAGCAAGATTCTGTCTCCAACCAAAAAAAAAAGAGGGAAAGTGTGGCCTTGACCTCCCTGTAACACAAGCTACTCTCCCTCCTACCAGCCATGGCAGTGCCTAGGAAGGATGGAATAACACTGATCATTCATGCCATTGTTGTTTTAATAACCAGAGAATACAGGTTTTCCACTGACTACAGTGAAATAAGTCTTTCTTTTCTAAATTGTCTATACACAAACACACTGTAAGTTGCTTGAAAGTAAGCCGTAAGTTAAAGGAGAGTACAGGTAAGTACACTGAAAGGACAAACATCCCAGAGGAGTCCCCAGATGAGAGAGGGGCTGTCTCCCTACGCCTCTGCCCCTCTGAATCGCTGACTCCGGCCCCCTGCAGCCCTGCTGTGACACGAACGTTTCCAGCCCCTGCTCTCCTGTACTCTAGTGTGGGCCCAGAGGGTGACAGCAAACTGATGCCTCCAATAGCACCCCTCCTCCCGCCCCCCAACACACATTCCTTGCCATGCTGTCCTGTTAGCAAGACATAACCTGGTTCGGCATAACCTAATTCTATCTCCAGGCCAGAGAAGAATGCCTGTCGCCCCATGTTTTACACTCAGCCGTGGTCCTTCCTCAATTTGACACTAAGGGGTGGGGCTTCAGGTTGGCCTGGTGGCAGAAGCCTGAGAGTCCATGCCTGGTGCTCTCCCACACCACTAAACTCATCTTTCTGCACCCTTGCTGGGCTGTCTACCCAATTCCTTGCAAACCACAACCCAGACCTCTCCAGAGCTGTGTACAGTCTGGAGAGTCTTCCTCATGCTGCCATAGCTGTCCTCATCATATTCACTTATTTTGCTTTCTGTGAACCCCAGGGAAAACCACGGCTGTGTTTCAGGCACTGCCTGCACCAGCACTCATGAGCAGATGTGTATTTACAGCCTGCAGCTCCCAGTCCCCAGGGCAGGCTGCATACACCACGAATGCAACCCTGGTTGCTCAAATCCAGAAACACTTGTGTATCAGCTGAGAAAGTGCTCAACCTCTCAGGGCCTGCCTGGGAACCTCAGTCCTCAGCAGGATGCAGAAGGAACCCCTGCACCGAGCCACTGCCAGCCCCAGGGAACCGGGCTGCACCAGGGAAAGACATGAGTAAGTTTTTTGAACATTCCCATGCCACATGTGCTCCTGCCTCTTGGTTTATTCCTGGTATTCCCTGTGCATCTACCCAAAGTCAGGCCTGGGTGAGACAATCAAACAGAGGGTCCCTGCCTTGGGGAGAGGGTGTGAGGCCAAGGGAGTGACTACGTCACAGAAGTGAGGTGGTAGGGAGGGTGGCCATAGTGGCGACAGTGTCTGCAGGGGCCCTGCCAGGGCAGAACAAACAGCCCACACTGAGGCAGAGGCAGGATACTGCCGGGGGGGTGACCTCTCAGAAAGGTACACCTATGTGGCTCTGCCAGGCTCTGAGTGGATGACTAGGGAACGGTCCATCCCGACTGACGTCTGCCTTGACCCGGGGGACAGAGGAACAGGAAGGGCACAGCACTTGGATGTCACTCTCATATCCAAGACAGTTAAGCACCCTCTATCTCTTGATTACAGTCTTCCCTTTTTATATTAAATCTCTGAGCATCTTGGAAGCCAGGGACTGGAAGGTTCCACAGGTCAGTTGGTCCAATTTTCCTCTGGACACAACATTCTTTTGAATATTTTGTCAGTAAATTTGCCTCAGCAAAACCGTAAATGTTTGCTCTGTGGGAGTTGCTGTCAAGAAGCCACAGACATGCTACTACCTGGGGAGGATGTTACAAGACCCACATCTGACAAAGGAGAAGTATCTAGAATATAAAAAGTGTTCCAAATTCAACAAACACCAAGTGATTCAATTAGAAAATGGGCAAAAGACACAGACACTCTATAAGATACACAGATGGCAAATAAGCAGATGAAAAGGTTCAACGATGTTGGCCGTGTAAGACACGCAGAAAATGCAAGCTGAGATGCCACTGCATTCCTACGGCAATGACTAAAACAAGAAATGGTGGTGACACCAGATGCTGGCAAGGACAGAGAGAAATGAGATCACTCAGACACTGCTGATGGAAAGATAAAATGGCACAGCCACTGGGGCAAACAGTTTGGCAGTTTCTTACAAAACTAAACATGCGATTACCGTATGACCCAGTAACTGTACTCAAATGCACTTAAAATACAAACGGTGGCAAATCCAATTCATGGAACACTACTCAGCAATCAAAAAGAATGAATTATTGATACACACGATGGCTTGGAGAGAAGCCAAGGACATTTATGCAGAGTGAAGAAAACCAGTCCCAAAAGGTTACATACTGCACGATTCCATGGAGACAGCATTCTTGAAATGACAAAGTTACAGAAACGGGGCTGTGCAGGAAGTGAATGCGGCTGTCAAGGGCAACGTGAGGCGTTCCTGTGGTGCTGAGACTATTCTGCATGCCAACGGTGGTGGTGGACACAATAAAACCGCATAATCCTGAATATACCCACAAACAAGCACAAATAAACTGGGCAATGTGGATAAGACGGGGGATGGTGTCAGTGTCAGTGTCAGTAACTGCCATAGCTGCCATATAGACTGTGGTTTCGTACAGTGTTACCACTGGGGGACACTGGGTACCGGGGACTTGGGTCTCTGTATTAGTTCTTATGACTACATGCAAATCTACAATGGTCTCTATAGAAGGTTTTTTTTTTTTAATTATTGAGAGTTTGGGTATTTTACAAAAGAGGCAATGCAGCTCCTACCCGGTGCTTGCGTCACTCCCTCTTTCTCGCTCTCTCTTTCTTTGGGTACACTCACTCTTTGAATCCAGCCACCATGCTGTGAGGAAGCCCAGGCTACACAGGGAAGCCTGGGAGGGAGCACCACCCCACAGTCTCAGCTAGGCCCAAAGAGGATGCCAGCGTTGACAGAGACACGTTAGTGACAGAGCCTTCAGATGACCCCAGCCCAGCCATCCAGGCACCCCGAGTCTCCGAGTCGTCTTCCAGCTGGTACGTAGACATTGTGGAGCAGAGGCAAGCCATCCTGACCTCAGAGACAAGGAAAGGTATGAAGTCCGCTGTCCTAAGCCACTAAGGTTTGGCAAGCTTTGTTCCCTGAGATGCCCATTTCCTTCCTCCTCAAATGGGGGCTCAATGTGACTTCCTTCCTGAGCACCCCTGAGTCAGGCCCCTGTCACTGCAGCATTTCCCAGGCTGCTGGCCCTGCACGTCTGGCTGTCACTCAGCCCCATCTCCTCGAGAACAGGCCACAGGGAGGGCTGCGTGAGCAGCCTGCCAAGTCTCCCTGCTTCCTTCCCAATGAGAAGCCCACACGTTTCTCATCCCCTTTGCAAATGTAAAGGTAAATCTTTCAGTGAATGAATAATGAATATCCCTGGTGCGTGAGTGTGTATGTGCCTGTGTGTGTGTGTGTGTGTGTGTGTGTGTGTGTGTGTGTGTGTGTGTGTGTCTGTGTGTGTGTGGTGGGGAGCAGGTTGGAGAGCTCATCTCAGGAAGAGCCAGAAAGAAGCAGCCGCAGGGGCCCTATTCCTTGTCTCTCAGGCTACACATGCTTGTGCCAAGTTAGGGGGAGCAGGAGAGTCTGTGGGACCTGGGCAGGGGCGTCACTGGCAGCAGACCCAGCTCAGAGGCAAGAAGAGTGTTTTCTCAGGCAGGACGCATAGGGAGAGTTGAGGAGTCCTGCAGTCAAGATCCTTGCTGCGGGGCTGCCTCCACTTGGAGGCCTCCATGCCCTGGGTCACTGTGGATCATAGGCCAAGACAGCAAGGACATCAAAGTCTGCCTCCTCTTGGGCCTGTGTAGATTTGCCTGGCTCTCCGGGAGCCTGCAGACATCTTCACAGGTATCCCCTATGGAAGGTCAGAGATGCACATGAACCATGTCTTCCTTCACTTGAATAGGAGAAGCTTGCTCCCTGCACACACTTTTTTAAAATCAACTTTTGCAGCCCCTAAACACCCACAACAGCTTGAAGGAGGCATCTTCATAAAGGGCATATGTGTGGCCAGGGGCGCTGCAGGGTGGCGTGCTCCCTGCCATGATGGGGCTGAGCTGGACAGGTGCAGGGTTCCCGGCCCAGCAGACCAGACATGCTGGTGTCCAGCCCCATCCTGAAGTATCCCAGCAGCCAACACTCATCACCAGGCCAGCTACAGGGCAGGCCACTCCCAACAAGGCTGCAGGGACTAGGGGCTTCCAATGTCCCCCACAGGCTGCAGAATGACCAGGGCCCCTACGACCAAGCTGCCTGCCCTATTCAGCAGTATCTTGACAGAGTCCAGACCAGGCCCTGATAACTTCACAGCTGCATGTCGTAGTCACTAGTCTGCAACCAACCTTACGGCCAGGAGAGTGGTTCAGGGAGGTGTGGGGGCCAGGCATCTCCCTGGGACATCAACATGTGAGCTGGTGGGGAACTGTGCCCCTTTCACAGGTGGGCACGCCGAGGTCCAGAGAGACCAAGAAAGATAGTCAAGGCCGAATTAGGCTTTAGCACAGGCTGGCCATGAGCTAGGTGGGAGCGAATCCCCCAGCCAGGGAGAAGAAAAACCCATGTCTTGGAGGGCCTGAGTGACCTGCCCAAGGCTGCCCGGCAAGAGTGGAGCATGGTGTCCTCGGCCTGGTGTGTGCGCAACGTGCACCCAGCCTCCCCGGGCCTCTCTACGGAGAGGGCTGTGCCCTGTGGGCCTGGGGCAGGGCTTCTACTATGTGGGCATGCAGGGTCTGAAACGACCCTTCCCAGAGGAGAATCATGTGAAGAGATGCTGAGCTCAGGCCACGTGGCCTGTTTTCTCTAGTTCTAACAATTTCCGCTCAGGCCCCACAGAGGACCCCTGTAATTTAGTCCTGCGGTCAGCAAGCTCATCCAGACATTAAAAGGTAATTTACTTTCTGCTTCTCCTGCTTGTTATGGCCCATTTGTGAGCTTTTTTCTCCCAAAAGCACAAGCACTGCATCCATGTAAATATAAAATATTTAAAGAGCAATTCCAAATGGCCACGGGCCATCTCCCAGGAGGTTCCAGGCGGCTCATCTGAAGACTGCATACTGCCCCCGGAGATCCAGCCCGAGAACCTGCCAACCAGGGCAGGCAGGGGGCGGGAAGGGCTCCACCCAGCGTGAGATGCAGATTTCACACGGCTCAGCTCCCAGGCAGTGACCACAGCTGGAATGTTCTGCCACCACTAAGAGTCCTGCGCATGGTGCTCTGGGTGGCACGGGGAAATGCCCACGTCCTGAGGGTGGCTCAGTGGTGACCTAAAGCCGGGATCCTGCCACAGCCACCAGGCTTTGAATTCCAGCTCCCATGCTGGCTGGCTGTGTCCTCTTACACACCATGTGACTGTGGGCAAGGAACTGCCATGTCCAAGCCTGTGTTTCTCCACCACAAGAAGGGGCTAAGCCTCTACCCAAAGCACCCAACATGGCAGGGTACGTGGGAGCTGAAGCCAATGCCTGCCGGGGCTCATGCCCTCAGAGTGAGGAGTTACTATTCTGCTGAAGAAAGGCAGAATCCCACATTTTCTGCTTCTGGGAAAGAAAAGCCTGCTGAGGAGAAATGCCCAAGATGGAGTACACCAGAGTGAGCATAGCTGTGCTCAGGAAGGCTGCCGGGCGAGTGTTTGGCCTCTATTTTCCAAGCTCTCTGCCATGTTTTAACTTGCTTCCATAATGAAAACCCACGTGCGTGAGGAGTGCGGTCAGTCCCTCCTGCATTCAGCCACATGCACGGCCTGCTGGGGGCGCCAGGGGACGGGGGAGCTGGTGGGGCAGGTGACACAACGCGGCAGTGAACAAGTGAGACCAGCCTCGCATCACACACAGTTCCCGGCCCAGAGGAGGCACTGGCGGGGCTTGGGGTGGGAGAGCTGGGACAGTGAGAAGGCTTCCTGGAGGCGGCCACACCTGGCTCCTTCTCTAGGAACAAACACATCTGACGCAGTCCTGGTTGAGAGCTTGGGCTGGGGACTCAGGCTTCAGCTGTTTTGACTGAGAAAGTGGACACGGGCCAAACCTCCACTCCAAAGCTCCTCAGATGCCCCCGGGACAGGGGCTATCCAGGACATCTCTGCAGAGCAGCAGCCTCTTTCCAACTTGGACAACTCATACAAGACTGCATGGAGATTGCCTCAAATCCTCCCTGCAGCACAGCTCTGAGACTCACCAGTGCCCCTGCCTGTCACTCCCCACTTGCTGTGCTGTGGCCGCCCCTTCATTCCTTCCCAGCAGCCAAGGCCAGCCCTGCGACCCTCCTTCAGTATACTTTTCAAGTCCTGTGCAGCTGGTGGCCCCACAAAGGCTTCCTGTGCCACTTCCTGGAGTGACCCCTGTGGCCCTTAGGAATCTGCTTGCCCAAGAGAACACCCCGCCCCTATCTGACTCCTCCATGGCTGCCCAGGGACACGACAGCACCCTTCCCTCTGTTCCAGGCAAAGCCACCAGGACCTCTGCAAGCAGCTGGGATAGGGCAGAGAAGCAGCCCCAGCAGGATTCCAGGGAAACCCACACACCACACATATATGCCACACATACACACACACACACACATACACACACAAACCCACACACAAAACACACAGATACACCACACACACAACACATACCACACACATATGCCACATGTGCACACACCACATACATGCCACACACTACACACATACACCACATGCACATATACACATATGCCATATGTGCACACATATACATACACCACAGACTACACACATATGCCACACACACACTACACAGACACACACACATCACAAACACACCACACACTATGTGCATATACCAGACATGCACACACACCACACACACACAACACATACACACCTATACCACACCCTCGCCCTCTTATCATTTATAAGCAGTTACCAAGTTGTTTTAACCGTGAACAAACCATGCCCGGGGAAAAGACTGGAAGGAAATTCTAAGCAGTGTCCCCGTCACTGGCTTCGGTTGAGGGGCCTCTCCAGACTCACTTTCCTCTTTCCGATTCCTTAGATTTTCCAGATTGGAAACAATGACCATGCCTATAACCAACAACAACTTGAAAAAGGGACTTTTGTAAAAATTCAGGGCTGGATCCCTTTCCAGATAAGGAGGTTGAGAGGGTGAACTGAGCGCCCCAGTTCAGGGCAAATGCCTGGCAGGGAAGTGCACCTGACTCCCAATGGACAGGCAGCCGAGAGGCCAAGAGCATGGGGAAGAACAGCGGCCCACTTCCACTCTCCAGGCTGGGCTGCTTTCGGGAAGATGGCACAGCAGGGAGGGCGAGCAAGCTGGCCCCACCTGGACACCTTACATTTCACGTGCATGTTGCAGTGACTGTTTCATTGGCTCTTGACAGTTACTGCTTTGCCGTGTGACTCTGGGCAAGTCACTAAACCCCCTGTGCTTCCCTGTTCTCATTTCTAAGGTAGAAATAATGATTTCTTGGGACAAGCCAATGAGATCACAGGCATGGAAGGGTGAGTTAACAGTGGAAGCCCGCAACATGAGTCCGGAAACAAAAGTATCAGCAAGAGGGGGAAACAGAGCCAGGACCCCGTTCCCAGTTCCCTGAGTCCTGCCTTACTGCACCGCTCCAGTGGCAAGCAGCTACATTCGACTCACCTTTAGGGGGCCTGCCTGTGAGTTACGCCGTTTACTCTGCACAGCAAACATGTGAGGCGAGTCTCACTCTTCGATCTGCAGCAGGGGGAACAGGTGGTCCTCAAAGAAACAGAAGTCAGCTAACCCAAGGTCACATGGCCAGGAAGGGCGGTGACCGGAGCTTAGACTCCCAGCTCCCGACCTTCCCTCTGTACACACCAGTTCCCCTGTACCCTTGTGTGCTATTTCCAAGCTGGGCACAAGTCCTGGGGAGGAGACACTGGCAATGGCTGATTTAAGATTTCTTTCTTCTTTTCTAGAAACAGGTCTCACTGTGACCCGGGCTAGAGTGCACTAGTGCAATCATAGGATCATAGCTCACTGCAGCCTCGAACTCCTTGGCTCCAGAGATCCTCCCACCTCAGCCACTTGAGTAGCTGGAACTATAGGTGCATACCACCCAGTTAATTTTTTTTTTTTTTTTTTTTTTTGTAGAGATGAAGTCTTGCTATGTTGCTCAGGCTAGTCTTGAACTCCTGGCCTCAAGCAATTCCCCTGCCTCGGCCACCCAAAGTGCTGGGATTATAGGCCTGAGCCACTGTGCCCAGCCTGCTTTAAGATTTCATGTGCAAAGAGTAGACCTGCAGGGTCACAGGCACAGCCACAACATCCAGTATCCAAGACAGAAGCACTATATTTTTCCCCAGGATGATTCAAGACAAAAGCTTTGTCCGTAGAGGAAACAGCATTTTCATTTCCAGGATTCTAATACACAGAAATCACAGCCATTAATTTAGCCTCAATGTCATGCATCTGTGTTGCTGAGAGAGTTCATTTATAGTCATAAACCTTGTGGCTTTTCAGATAGCTTTGTTACATCAAAATCCTGCTAGTTAGGACAAATGGGAAAATAATGTGGGGAAAATTATTATGGAGTACTTTAAAAGAAATACTACATTATTTTCCAATCTACAGTGATGCTCCAGCCAACTGCAGCCGCTGCCAGAGGAGTCTCGCTTCAATGATCAGACGCTGTCTCTATCCACTCATTCTACCATGTGCCAGAGTCTGTGCTGGCATCTCACATCCATCAGGATGGCGACTATCAAAAAACAGACACTAACAATTGTTGGCATGGATGTGAAGAAATTGGAATCCTTGTGTACTGGTGATGGAAATGAAAAACGGTGCCACTGTTATACAATCAATATGGTGGTTCCTCAAAAAATTAAACACAGAATTAATGTATAATCCAGCAACCCCTCTTCTGGGTATATACAGGAAAGAAATGGAAGTGGGGTCTCAGAAAGAGAAGCATTACTCAAAACAGCTACAGTGTGGAAGCAACCCAAGTAACCATCAACGGATAAATGGATACACACAATGTGGGCCATCCATCCATATATTCAGCCTTAAAAGGAAGGAACTTCAACATGGATGAACCTTGAGGACATTACTGTAAGTGAAATAAGCCAGTCACAAAAGAATAAATACTGTGTGATTACCCTATAAGAGGTCCATAGAGTAGTCAAACTCATGGAGACAGAAAGCGGAATGGGCGTTGCCAGGGGCTCGGGGAGGAGGAACAGGGAGTCAGTGTTTCATGGGGACAGAGTTTCAGTTTAGGAAAACGAGAAGTTCTGGAGATGGACAGTGGTGATGATTCGATGACAATTTGAAGTACTCATACCACTGAACTGTACACTCAAAAATGGTTACGATAGTCACTTTTATGTTATGTGCATTGCACCACGATAAAAGAGCCTGTGCTTGACCCTACTATGTGGGCCAGAAAGAGTCCTATTCCACTCATAATGGCGTTTACACATGCTTAGTGTGCCAGGCACCATTCTGAGCATGCTACATGCAGCACCTCGTGCGTTCCCCACAGTACCCTGTAAGGTGTGTGCTCTGGTTGTGCCCCCTTCACAGATGGCTCCTCTGCCTGGCTCTGTATCCTGGGAGGCTGACCTCCACACAGTGCGTCACCCAGCTCCACTGCTCTCTTGGCTGGACTCTTTCAGCCAACACGAGGCTCCAGCAGGAGGTGGGAAGGATGGAGGAGAAAGAGGCTGGGGTATTCATTCTCGCTGCTCATGGGGTTCCATTACCAACCCCCTCACACACACACACACTCACTCACACATGCATACATGCATACACACACCTCACCCACACAGGCACACACAGGCACACACATGCACACACGTACATACACATACATACACCCCTCACCCACACAGGCACAGACACGCACACATGCACACACATGCATACATGCACACACAGACCTCACCCACACAGGCACACGCATGCACGCACATGCACACATGCACACACACACACCTCACCCACACAGGCACACACACGCACACATGCACACACACCCCTCACCCACAGGCACACACACACACACATGCACACACACACACACCTCACCCACACACGCGCACACACGCACACGTGCACACACACACCCCTCACCCACACAGGCACACACATGCAGGTGCTGCCCCTGTAGCAAGGGATCCCACTGCCACTAGTCCCTGGGTGCTGCACCTCACACACACCTCTGGAAGTTGTCCCTTTGCTAAGCTGTGATCCTCAGTTTCCCCAGAACCCCTATAGCCCATCTCTCTGCCCACGTGCACAGGACAAATTCCCGTAGTGGGCATCCCTAGATTACAGAGACTCCTGAGTCTGTCCTGGTGATGTCCCTGCTCCAGGCCTGCTGTCGGAATGGGAGGTCTGTGGAGTTCTCAGGACACAGGAAGCACACGGCAGAGGCAAGGAAGGCTGCTCCACGAACGAGCAACCCCCCACCCTCACAGCAGCAGCTGAGACACTGCACGTGCTGGGCCCCTCAGTCAGATTCACACAGAGGACGTGGTGGGTCTCAAAGCAAGTCAGGGAGCCCTGTGCTGGAAATGATGGGCAGATAACCACCTGTGGAACAGACTGACAGCGCCTGTCCAACAGCCAGAGCAGACAGTCTTATGGCCCCATGTTCAATAATTCATCCTTCCCTCTCCCCTTCCTCTCACAGTTCCTCACATTTACAGAGCACCCACCACAGGTGAGGTTCTGAGTTTGCCAGTGAACAGACAGGGGTTGAGCAGGGGTCTGTGGGGCCTGACAGACTCTGTCCCAGGGCTCAGCCTTCCTGCCTTAGCCCCCTGGCCTGTGTCCAGGTGAGCGGAAGATGAAACTGGGCTCAGAATGTCCCCAGCTTCCCTTCCCCATGCAGTGTAGCTCCTCACTTGTCCCCACCCCCAAGTCTCTGCACTAAGGGCTCCTTTGGCCCTCGGATTCCTGCAGGGGCTTATCCCTGCCATCGGCAGGCCACGCCAATGCCAGCTCTCCCTGCCACCCCACCACACGGTCCGGCCAGCCTTATGTGGTCCTCATACACCGGCCCACCTTCCCTCTTGCCTTTATACTGACTTGTTTACTCCATTTATCTCTCCCCACTGCAACAACGGCTCCAAGAAAGAGCAGAGCTTTGCCACTACCGAACCCCCAGCATGGCACATAGCAGTTGCTCAACAAATGCATCTTGAATGAACGAATAAATCACTGGATGTTTCTATCACAGACATCTTTCTATGACTCATTAAACAATTAGTGTCCCAAATAATTCAGCTTTAAAATTTGTAAGTAGATAGTGGCTCAGAACATGCTAAGAACTGTGTGGTGGGTGGCCAGACAGATGGAACAAAACAATGAGTGACGAGATGCTGCATGGTCACTAGATCTGGAACAGCCACTCAGGGCTTAACAGCGCAGGCTGGAGAATATCTTGGGAGACATATCCTCTCCAAATACCTTCTCTAGAACACAGCCTTTGATGCCTCTCACTCTGCAGAGAAAAGTAGCCACTCCAAAGGACACATTGGGCCCTTTGGGCTCAAGCCACCAGCATCTTCTCCATCCCCAGATCCCAGAGCTCACCAGCCACACCTCCACGACTCTGCACAGGCTACCCCTCCGCCCGTCCCTCATCCACCTGGTGAACTCCTATTCACCTGTAACAATCCAAGCTCAGGAACCCACTCAGGGAGGGACACCTCCTTTCAAATCCCTGGAGCCCAAGCTCCTCAAACCCATGTCTGCCTTGGTCCCCAACCCCAGCATTCCTGATCAATTCATTTGCATGTCTGTTTCCCACATGAGCTCTGGCCTCACCCATAGCCAGGGTTGGCCCAGTGGTTTTGAGGCAGGGAACGATGAGCAGTTTCAGGAGTGAAGCGGTGTCACACTCTGCCCATAGTCAGCCCGCCTGCTGATTCCAGAGGAGACCCCAACTCTGCCCTCCCTCACATTCCAGCCATTTGCTCTCCCCAGCGCACCTGCATACACTCTACACTGGAGGGTGAGCTCGCAGCATCCACCCCTGCACCCTCACTGCCCTGCCATGGAGTGCCTGGGGGCTGCCCCGGGATGGGGAGGCCACATCTGAAGTCAGGGGTCAGCCCTGACCAGGAGCCAGTTCAAAGTCAGTAGGGTGGGCCCAGACCAACACCCCAAGGGTCATGCCCAGACCAACACCCCAAGGAAGCAGTGTGTGAACCAGCAGCAGCTTCCAAGCTCAGAGCGAGACTCAGAGCACCAACTGCCCTGGCTGCCTGGGCTGCAGTGCCATTTGTCATCAGAGGGACAGCTGTCATCTTTTTGGCTGAGCCCAGGCAAGGCAGCCAGCTTATATTTAGGGGTGGAAACACATGTGGGCAGACACTGGACTCACACTCAGCAGGGGAGATGCGTGCAGCCCACGAGGCCCCAAGAAACTAAACCCTCTTGTTCCCAATTCAGGCACGCAGAGAGACGGAGGCAAATGGCGTCCACCAGTCCAGTTGCACTTCCTCGCTCCATCTCCATCTCTCTCCCTCCGTCTCCTTCTCTCCAATAAGGTAAATCAGCATAGATTAAATGCGCCTGTCCTGCAATTCCCTGTAATGGATTCTTTTCCCTGGGCCCAGCAGAATGGACAGCCAGTATCTGCTGTACAGCTGCAGAATAATTCCCCAAGGCCTTCGTGCACACCAGCTTCCTTGCACAAGCTATGCTGGGGCCTCCTTTCAGACCAGTTCAGCCTGGGCAATTCCAGAGAGGCATCGGCTCTCACAGCCCAGCCCCCACATGCCCTCCCTGCCCTCCCATGTGCCTGGGGCTGGGTGGGCTCTCCCTGGGGCACAGCCCTGCCTCCATGCCCTCTCAGGAACCACACCGAAGGTCTCCAGTTGGCCTGCTCTTTGAATTTCTAATACCAGCTGCCTGTGCCGGGGGCTCTCCAAGTCCAAGTCCACAGCTCCTTCCTCCCGAGAGCCTGAGTATGAATAATCCACTGCATCCTGGGGAGGACGAGCCAGTTCTGGAGGCTGCTGTGCGTGCTCCCTCGGGAATTTTCTTTCGCACTTTCTGAGAGCACCACAGCAGCCTGAGGGCCCGGCACTGGGGCTGAGTCCCTCATATCCCGTGGCTCCAGCCCCTCCCTCCTCCAATCTTTCCCATCGCTATGCAGTGGGGCCATTACCCACACATCACTTATTTTCCTGTAGTGGGAGGCTCAGGAGTCTCAGCCCAGCAACGTCATAGGCTCGCTGTGCGACCCCGAGCAGGTCACTTTACTCCTCTGAGCCTCTGAGTCCTGGTCCTCAGCACAGGGAGTTAGTGGGGAGGCAGCCCAGCCTGGTGAATGAACCTCAGACACAAATGCACCAGGCTTTGAATCCTGGCTCCATCGAATGCCACTTATGTGGCTTGGGCTATGTGGCTTGGGCGTGGTACCCCCAGGCTGGGGGGACTCAGTGAGGTAGAATGAAGGCCAAGTGCCCAGGACAGGGCAGGTCTTGCCCTTATCCTCGGGTGGCCTCCCAGGGCTCCAGTTCTGCCCCTCATCTAGTCCCACTCATTGCAGGAGGATGTTTCATACAGCTGGCAGGGGTTGCACCTCCCTGGACTGCCCAGGGAAGGGGACCCCAATCTCCAAGCCCCCACTGCCATCTCCACTGCAGAGGTGCCAGCTGCCACACCACCTGCCCCTCCCCTAGGATAATGGCGTGCAGTGCTCAGGAGGGGGCTGATGCGTGCCCACGTGGCTTAACCCCATGAGCTCTAGCAACTACTCTAGATTATCCCAATCTACACAGATAAATCCAGGCCCCTGGAAACTGCAGGCAGACACCTGCCACAGCCGCTGAGTCCATTAACAGCCGGGGCTCCTCTGCTCTCAGTTTTCCTAAGAAGGAGAGTGTCTCAGGGGCTGATCTCAGTGGAGGTGAGTGAGCTTCAGGCAGCCTCAGGAGTCAAGTGTGTTTCTCCCTATGCTCACCCCAATGGGGACATTCCTAGGGGAGAAGGGGAAAGAGGCAGGCCCTGGGGCCCTGTAAACAAACACTGTCCACATGGAGGGCATGGATGGCTGTGGACTGAAAGGACCATGGCCAGTCAATGACTCCTGGAGGCCGAGTGGGAGGGGAGGAGGCTGTGATTCTATAAACCCAGCAGCACAGACCCCAGATACCTCCCTCTGGAAAGATCAGCACACACTATCACTCGAAAGAGACAAGAGCCTGCTAGAAGGTACAGATCCTATATGCTGTTCCCTGGTTCGTCTTTTGGCTAGCATTGCCTAGCACACAGTAGGTGTGCAGAAAGGGGTGTTGGATGACTGAGTGATCTCCACCCTCATGGAGCTCGAAGTCTGTGGACAAGACAGAAGGCAGGAGAACAGCGTAAGCACAGCCTGGAGAAATGAGAATCCAGCCTCTGATTTCAGGCCCATGATGACAGGGGCTCACTACCTCCTCGACAGCAGTGCCCACGAAAGGCCTTCTTGGCAGTGAGCTCTTCATCCTGTTGCTCCTGAACCCAGGACTTCTAATAACAAACCCATGACATTTACTGAATTAGGAAGGGAGGTAGGAAATATCCCTGCCTGGGGTCTCTGCTTTCTGGGCCCCCATGGGTCAGCCTTACAAACAAAGACCTCAACTCAGGGTCTGGGCCCTTTAGAGATCCACCCCCCAGTCCCCTTTTGGGAGCAGCAACTTCAGCCACCTCCCTGGACACCCCTTCCTCAGTGGGAGCCCACAGGGCTGGCAGACGAGTTACGATCCTTGCCTCTCCATGGTCCCGAAAGAAGGTCTGATCACCTCAGCCCATCCTTGAAGGCCAGGCTGGGTCCCACGAACTGGCACCACTCCATTCCTGCTCAGCAGCCACACTGATCCCAAATCCAGTTGCCCAGCCTCCAAGCCTTTGCTATGGAACTTCCCTACTCCTGGAATGCCCTCTCTCCCTGCCCCCATCCCGGTGGATGAAATCCTTAAAAACCCACAGCAAATGCCACACCATCCACGACAGGCACAGTCCCTCCACTCTGGTTTCATGTCCCCAGAACCCTTCACTCCGTGGCCAAAGGACCCGTGACCCCCATGGCCCTGCGTTTCTGAGCGCCTGTGGGCTCAGGTGCGTGTGGATGCTCAGCCTCTGTGAGACACCCTGCCAGCGGCTCAGCAGCTCTGGAGTCAGCAAGTCCAGAGTCTGAAATGCTGTCTCCACACCATGTGTGCTGTGCCTCTAAGGGACAGGTTTCTTAACCTCTCTGAGCCTCAGTTTTCTCACCTGTAGAGTGGAGCTGATCGTACCTTTCCACCAAGGGTGTTGTGCTATCAGCTCCCTATTACTTCTGCCTACTCCACCCCAGCCCCTACAACCACTCACTAATGTGCTTTCTGTCTCTACAGTTTTCCCTGATTCTGGACATTTCACATAAATGGAATCATATACTATGTGGACTTTTGTGAATGGCTTCTTGTGTCTAGCATGTTGCTAGGGCTCACCCATGTACCAGGACTTCATTCTTTATGTGGCTGAATAATACTCCACTGTGTGGGGAGACCACAGTGTGTTCGTTCATCAGCTGACGGAGGTTTGTGTTGGTTCCAGTTTCTGGTTATTATGAAGAACGCTGTTACGAACATTTATGGATGAATTCTGTAGGTTTTCATCTCTCTTGGGTAGAGGCCCCGGAGGAATTGCCGGGTCACAGGGTAATGCATGTCTCACTGCCTGAGGGGCTGCCAGACTGTCTTCCACAGCGGTTTCAGCATGTCACATTCTCACCACAATGCCCCAGTTTCTCCACGTCCTCATCAACACTTGTCACTGTCGGACTTTTTGAGTAGAGCCATCCTGGTGGTGTTGGCGGCACCTCCTCGTGGTTTTGATTTGCATTTCCTGGGTGCCTAATGGGCGGCAAGCATCTTCTCACATGCGTACTGGTTTCTGGTGTATCTTGTCTGGACACATGTCTATTCCAGTCCTTGGCTCATTTTTAAATCAGGTGATTTCTGTCATTGCTTTGACTGCTTTTCAGTTGGGTTGTCTTTGTGTTATTGAGTTATAACAGTTCCTTACACATTCTAGGTCCAAGTCCCTTATCAAATATATGATTTGCAAATATTTTCTTCCTTTCTGTGGCTGACTTTTCACTTTCTTGACAGTGTTCTTTGAAGCATAAAAGTTTTTAACTTAGATGGAGTCCAATTTATTCACTTTTCCTTTTGTTGCTCATGCTTTTCACGTCATGTCTAAGAATTCTTTGCTAAACCCAAGGTCGTGAAGATTTTCTTCCTAAGTTTTCTTGTGTTTTATCATTTTTAGTTCTGACATTTAGTTACATTTTGAGTTAATTTTTTGTTTCTGGTCTGAAGCGAGAGTTCAGATTCATTCTTTTTCAGGTGGATATCCAATTGTGCCAGCGCCATTTGTTGAAGAGGCTGCTCTTTCCCCCACTGAGCCATCTTGGCCCCCTGTGTATGGGTTGGTTTCTGGATTCCCAGTTCTATTCCATCCAGTTAGATGTCTTTCCTGTGTTGGTACCATGTAGGCTTGATGACTGTTGGTTTGTAGTAACTTGGACATTGGGAGGTTGGGATCCCCTACTTTGTTCTTTTTTCTCAGGACCATTTTGGCTGCCCTGGACTCCTTGAGCTTCTCTGTGAATTATGGAATCAGCTCGTCACCCATGTTCTTCATCAACAGGAACTGGAAGACAGGAGTTTATCCAGGGTGCCTTTCAACTTTATGTCCTTCACTTTGAGCCATGATTTTAGCCATGAAAGACCATATTAAACCCGCTGAAATCCAATCAGTCCGCACATTTAGTAATTATCAGGCTGCAAGCTAAGCAATTACCGCCACGTGAATGGGCCGGTGTGAGTGGGTCCCAGGGGTGGGATTGGGAACATCAAAGTAGAAAGACGCTGCAGGTGGCTGGAGGGAAAGGAAACGAGTGCCTGGGCCGCCCCGGGAATGGCTTCACCAGCCCACCTGCTTGGCACCAAAACCAGGGGCCAGACACCATCCTGGGCTCACACCCAAAGCCAATTAGCCACCAAACCTCATTGCTTCTGCTCCCCAAAAGTCCGATCTAGGGCCCTCTCCCAACCCCAACCTGGATCCATCCCCCGGGCTCCTCCTGGTCCCTCGCCGCCACCCGGCTCCTCCTTCCCTGTCCACTGTGCTCTGTCTGCACAGCCGAGCCCCTCCTGGCCTTTGCTATGTTGGTCTCTCTGTTCCAGTGTCATTCTCCCCTTCCCGCAAGGAGTCCCAAATCCTTAACCTGACAAACCCCTCTCTGACCCTTCCAGTCGCACTACAGGGGCTTCTGAGCCTCTGCGAGCCCCCTGCTCTGGCCAGGGTGAGACTGACCCTGTCTGAGTCATCAACATGGGCCTTCTGCACAGGACCTGGAACGCCATATCTGCTACTCATGACACCCTTGTCCAGGAGCTGCTCAGGGCCACTCCTCACCCCCGTCCCACAGGCAGCACAGGCAGGCACACAGCAGAGCCACAGCAAGCTCAAGCCAGGACTCTGACCATGGCCGCTGCCTTGACTCTGGAACACCTCCCTCCCTTTAGCCCTCCTTCCTCCAAGAAACAAACAAGAAACTCCCTTTCACAGCCTCCATTGCACATGGGTGCAGCCTGGGGCCTCTCATAGCCAGGCAGACGAACCAGGGCAGGAATCTCAGCAGAAGCCTGTGAGGTGAAAAAGGAGCACCTCCAGGAACCCACATTGGCAAGAACAGGGCAAAGGCAATGTGAGGAGGGGGCACCTCCAGGATCCCACCCTAGCAAGAGCAGGGCCACGTCGCCAACCAGGGGCCACTGTGGCACACAAGCTGGTGTCCAGCGGAGTACAGTCTCCAGGGAGCAGTGCTGAGGTCCCAGCTGGGCGCCGTGCCTGACCATGCAGCTGGTTCTCTGACCTTCCAGATGGTGTGTGGTGCCTGGCATCCTGGACCTTCTCTTACGGGGTAAACAGCAGAAGCAGGTCCCGGTGTTTGCAGCTGAGCACTAGGACCGACGCCGGGCTCTGCTGAGAGCTGGCCGAATGAACAGGCACACGAGTGAACGGACTAGTGGAATCTTACTGCACCCGCAACACCGTAAGTGGAATCCTGAGACCTGTGCCTGGCCTAGACTAGGCCCTCGGACATGGTTCAGACTGGCAGGATAAGTAAGTACCTACTGAATGCAGAGGCGAGAGGCAGATGGTGGGGATGCGGCTCCTTGTGCACCATCTGGCAAGGGAAGAGAAGGTGACTCTTCACCGCCAACCCTGCCCCTGTGCCAGGCTCCCGTGGCACCAAGACAGGAGTGTGGAGGAAAATAAAACCAAGCCTCCATCTGGGGGATGGAAAAGGTTTCCAAATGAACCAGCGGCCAAGGCTCTGTTCCTGGAGGACGGAGAAATCCACATGGCTGCCTGATGAAATCAAGACACGCCAACTAAATTAGCATGGATCATCAGCCCATGACCAAGATACCCGCTCCAGGAGCACAAGGAGCCTCGGTGCCCACCTGCAGGCTCTGGCCATGTTAGACATCACGAAGGGCAGCCTCAGGCTTTCTCAGAAAAGCAAAGAACAGGAACTGCAAGAGTTTCATCTAAAATCCATGTTAAGCCTGAACAGCTTCACAATTGTAATTAGCCAGACAGAGTGCTCTGCACATTTGAGGGGCTTGATAAATGCCTCTTTGGTGCCGGGGCTGAAGAAGGCAGTCGCACAGATAATAAAACACCAGGACATTATCAAACCTTCTCAGCACGGATGAAGCATGGATGTGTCGATGGGGCCTGGAGAAGGTCGACACAGCCGCTGCATTTCACCCCCAGCATGGGCTGGGCAGAGGGGCTGGCATGATCAGCGATTCCCATTGAGCTCACAGCCCCTCCACGGCAGCCGATGCCACACAGCTGGGGAGCAGCTGAGCTGACAACAGAGCCCGCTTCTCAAACGTCTCCTGTTGAGGCAGGACGTGCTGTGGAGTTCACAGAACAAGCATCCTCCAAGTCCCAGAGCAAACCAGGCCAGGGGCCCCCAAACCAAATCTCTGTCTCAGCCCTCACAGCCAAAGTCTGCTTTCTCAGTGATTCCTAAACATCCAGACACCCCGTGCAGGGGACGTGCCCTCAAACCAGTAGAGCCGCTCCCTGGGGCTGGGCAGGCCCTCCAGAGCTCTCTCCAATACCTACCGGAAATACCTTTAAGTGGGCATGTCCTTTGGCCATTCTAGGAATCCATCCAAAGGACATAGGCATTGCACAAAGATGCAAAGATTGGCAATGATCAATTGCTCCACGGTAGGAGGTTGCATATATAATAACAGCACCCATGCAGTGTGGGAAGCTCAGCAGCCAACAGTGCAGCTGCAGAACAGCATTTCTCAAGCGGCATCCCCACACCAGCAGCCACATGTGAGCTCTCAGAGGAACATGTGGTCAAATATATTTAGGACACTTTACCCAGCAGGGGACAGAGGGCCCTCGGAGGGGGCCATTGGAGCCAGCCACGCAAAGTGACAACTTACAGAAGGCAGGTGAGGGCCAGGACCCACCCAGGGATACACCCAGCACTGGCAGAGTGGTGAGCTGTCAACCCCCTGCACCTAAGGGACAAGAGGGAGCAATCACCAAAACCCAAAGGGACTGCAATGCGGAGCTGTGGCTGGGGACAGAGTGACTGCAGGAGGGGCTAGAGAAATGAATACCCCAGCTTCTTTCCATCCTGCCCACTGATCTCCCATCAGTGAACCCATCTGGAGGGTTTGGGAGCCAGTGGGAACGGGCATCCCTCCAGGGCATGGAGCACGGACAGCAGTGGACAGTGGGTCCAGACAGACAGATGGACAGAACATCCAATACGCTCTCTTTCCCGTGGAGAATCGAAACGCTATTCTATTCATTAGGACATGGAACACATACATTTAACTTCGCTTACCCCTGCCCACGCCCGGATTTATGGACCCTTTCTCTCAATGAGTTTAGGTCACACTGACTTCACAACATAAAATGACATAGGCAAGGTGAACACACTGCAAAACTTAGCTGATGACAGGAACCCAGTGGTGGTGATAAAGGATTTGCCATGGAGAAGAGCCCTGAAGGACATTCTCCCCCATTACAGATGACAAAAAAATTTTTAAAAGAGATGATTTTGATTTTATTCTTAGTCTTTAAAAAAAATCCAACTGAACAGAGTGAACCTGACTCGGGCTTTTTTCCTTCTTTTTTTTTTTTTACAATTCAATGACTTTTGTAACTTTTACTGAAAGGTGTAATCATCACCATATGTCAGATTTACAACGTCTTCTTCTCCCAATAAGATCCCTCAAACATTTACATCTGGCACATTCCCTTATCCATCCTTAGCCCCCAGCAATCACTGATCCACTTCTATCTCTAGGGAGTTGCCTTTTCAGGACTTCCATATGACACAGGCTGGTGGTGGAGTTTTCTCCACTTGGTAATGTGTTTTTGAGGTTCATATATGATGTAGTATGCACCAGCAGATTGTTCCTTTTCAGGGCTGAGTAGTATTCCACTGTGTGGAAGTACCAAGTTTTCTCTCCATTCACACCATTTTTTCAGAATGCTTCCACCTTGAAACCACTGGAAGGGACCTGCTCTCCAGCAAGAGGGCAGAACAGGGCTCCTCCACAGCCAGTCCGGAAGTCTTGGGTCTGGCAGCTCCAAATCTCCCTGACTTGATTCATTCCAGCCCCTGTCTCCAGTTTTGTGCCATATCCCTAAAAACTACTTAGTACTTTCCTTTAAATTGGCTCGCTCCTTTACTTAAATATATTTTGAAAAGAAAATTCACATTTATTTATATTCACACTTTAAAATACTATCATTACCCAAAATAGAAAAGAACGCTCAAAATACTGCCAGGAGCACAAAACAATGCCATCCCCTTCTGGCTCCAGACTCTTGCTGTCTCACCCCAAGCTGATCCATGAAAGAGGCCTGGACATCGGACTGGCACCAAACTGAGCCACTGTCCCCTACAGAACCAGGAGAGCTGGAAAAACCTGGGATGGACTGACCTGACCTCTCACATGGCACCCGAAGCCTCTAGAAGCAGGACTCTAATCACATGCTAGTCCCCCACCTAAAGGGAGGATGCACCCCCGGGTTCTGAGGCTCCCAGGCAGCTCCGGCACTCTGGGATGCCAGGATTCCCACATGCAGAGGCTGGGGACCTTGACAAAGCCGTGCCGGGGGGCCCAGGAGTGACCCAGCACCTCCCGTATACTGAGTTCCTTCCATGCATACCTATGGTGCCCCCACGTCTGTGAGGCCTGGGGCAAGTCATGGGTGAGGAGTGGCTAGACCTGGCTCTGACTGATGAATCCTTGAAGTTGGGATCATTTCCTAGTCCCCTTTGTCCCCAGGGTCTGGCTCAGTGCTGGGTATACAGCAGGTGCTCATGGAATGCAGAATGAATGACTCACAGGTGTGTGCATGAATAAGCTGGCTGGTGAAAGACAGACTGAAATAACTCATCTGAAAACGACTTGAACCATTCAAAAGGGGCTGCTCTCCAAGGCAAAGGGTCTTTGCGGGGAGGTGAGGGAAGCCTGTGGACGAGGCAGCATGGTGGCTGCACTAATACACAAGATGCTTTTCACATCTCATGGCGGGGGGAAGGGAAAAGGTTTTTAAAAATGTTTCATGGAAGCTGGAAGATGAAGTTCATGTGCTCTATTTGCTCCTGCTCATGCACGGGTGGAGGTGAGGGGTGGCCCCAGGCCTAGAGGGGCCTGTTGGGGGAACCCCTTACTGCCATCCTCAAGGATGTGCACTGGGTCCTACAGGCAATGGGGAGCCACCAAACATTCTTGAGTGAGGGTGGCCTGACCAGATTCAGCTTCAGCATGACTTCTCTGGCAGCAGATGTGAAATGGGGGGAACCTGAAGGAAGGAAGCCCTGGCCCCCACCTCCACCCCTAGAGGCTTCTACACTTCCTCAAACTCTCCCAAATCACCTGTGTAATGCCCCCCTTTCCCTCCGCTACTCAGTGCCACTCACCTGCTGCAAGTCAGCTTCAAGTGAGCCCAAAATGCTACTGCTGTTACCACAGCCACCTGGTCCAGGACAGCAGCAGCTTTCCCCTGGGCCATGATGCCAGCCTCCCAGTGGCTCTGGCAGCTGCCTCGGGCCCTTCTACAATTTGTGCCTCAGCAGGAGAGGCCTTTAAAACAGTCACACATGTGACCTGTAAGCTCCTGCAAAAACCCTCCACAAGCTCAGTCCATCCACTTCGCCACCAAGCACTGGCTGAGCCGTGCCTCCCCAGAGACAAGCTGCACGGTGTCCCTGACGCCTGCTCCCAATTTCACTGGCAAGAGGAAGCTGAAGGTCACAGGACTCCAGAACCGGCCCTTCAACTCACTCCGTGCCAGCTGCGGTGGCCCACACTGTCCAGGGGCTGGAAATCCCCTCCCTGCAGTTTCTCCTGGCAGTGTAACCACCCCATAGCCCCCCAGGAACCTCCCCACACTGGAAAAACATTCCCAGGACCCTGGTGGCCCCAAATTGGGATGGCCACCATGGAGGAGGTGCCCCACTCAGGGGGGAAGGCACATGAAGCAGATGCTTCCTTGTTAATACTCATCGCAGCTTCACCAGCGCCCGCCCCGCAGTCTTTGGGATCAGCGGAGGATGTGAAAGTGGATGCCTTAGGATGTTAAATAATTCAATGGCAAGCAGCCTCCGCCAAGCACCTGGTGGCTTTCTGTTTGCTAGGGCAGCGACGCCAGTGCTGGCCCAAGGCCCGGCCACCTCTGCAGGACAGCATGGGGACAGTCCAGGCCGGCCACGTGGCCACCAGAGGCGGGGTGGCGCCTCTAACAAGGTGGGGGATGGCACATCTTCATCTGAGGATCCTCACTTCCCAGTAAGGCCCGAGAGGCTGGTGGCTTATTTCCTTAATGCCGCTGCTGCCCACACTATCCAGGGAGCTTGACTTTGGGACCCTGTCTTTAATTGTTTTCTCTCTCCCAATTACTCCAGTTGTGGCAACTCCTCACTGAAACCTGAAACGTGGGAAAAGTCACCTGTAGCGCCAGTCCAGGGAATAGGGGTCCATGCAGCCACCTGTGCTCAGGCTGCCCGCACTGGCCTCACAGGCTCCTGTTGGGACGCTATTTCTAAGCCCCAGCCTTAGGCACTTCAGTGCTTTTGAAGAGTTTAAATTGGCACATGCTGGGGTGGCAACTCAACTGCCTCCTGTGGCCAGAGTGGCTGGACTAGGTGGGCCTGGAGCAAACTGGAGGGACAGCCCGGCCCCTCCGAGGGGACTGTGCCGCTCGGTGCCAGCGCCAGACCTTGATCACCTCAAATTTCAAACTTGGAAATCCTCACATAGGACAAAGGTGGCCTGTGACCAACAGTGCTAGTTTGAGGCCTGGGTCCTGGGGGAACAAGGGGGGTTCCTGCCCCCTACTTCTTTTCCACCCCATTATTTACCGCTTGCCCCTCACACCACTCGCCCCGCAAGGGGCTTCTCTCGCTCTGCGGCCATCGCCTAGACTGAGACGTGGGTCTAGACTGAGACCCTCAAAGACAAGACTTCTGGGTCCCAAGGGAAGAGGATGCCTTAATAAATATTCATTGAATTAAATGACTAATTAATGATCCAGGCTATTTCCTGGTCGGGACAAGGTCAGCCTCATGGCCACTGCTGACTTACTCCTCTGGTTCATGCAGGGTCTCAGGAGCCAGTCCCTACAGAGCACGGCCTGAGACATTCCGAGGTGCACGTTGACCCTTGCAGAGGACAGCCAGCAGCCCAGCTATGAAGGGCGATGCCACCTGGACACCCACGTCCCAGGACATTTGGCTAAACTAGCCTCATTACCAGGCCAGCTCCTCACATATCTGCTTGCATCTAGATCTGCATGGATGGGTTTTGCTGCCAAACTCCTGTTTCTATTAATAGCTACCAGCCACAGGGCCACTTCACAGGCACTAATGCCACTTATTTCTCAAACCCGCTTCAAGAGCTGCTGGCCTCATCCACAGTCAGGGAAACAACATTGGGGGAATGACATCACAGAGAGAGGCAGCAACTGAGGCTTAAGGAGGCAGGGAGGCCAGTGAGCAGGGGAGGCCATGGCTCATAAGCAGGGCTGCCGCTGGAAGGACCCTATAGTGTGACACCACAGGGAGGCCTGGAGCCAGGAGGTCTTGGTGAGGGGAAGGGAGGGGAGGTGGTTTCTTCTCCTGAGGCCACTGTCCCCTGGTGGGACCTGCTCTGCAGGCAGCTGCCCAGCCCATGCCCCTCTGCAGGCCCCTGTCTCAGCAGAAGGGTGACATTGTTCCTCCAACAGGACATGTCCCTACAGGAGGAGCCAGGGAGAAGTGGAGTTAGGACAGAGCCTCTGCCACACAGAGGCCCCCCTCAATCTCACGCATCCTCAGAGGGCACAGGAAGGACCTTCTGAGTAAGGCCAAGTAGAGCACCCCCTGCCTGTGGACCCCCACCCCAACTGCCTGCAGCCAAGCCCCTGCCCGCCCACCCCAGGCCACCTGGCTGAGGAGGCCCTCCCCATGCAAACCCAGGAGGGGCCTAATGAGCTCAAACACTGCAGGGCTCCCAGGGCCCCAGGAACAGGCACCTGGATGGAGCCCACGGCAGCTCTCATGCCCTCCCCGAGCGGGGCTTCCATCCCTCCAATGGGGCGGCATGCGGCTCAGTGACTGCATCACGGAGGCCAGGCCTCCTCTGCAGGGAGCTGCCTCTGGCACTGGCATCTGCCACAAAACGGGGAACCCCCTGCAGTCAGCCAGGCTCGGCACCCAAACCAGATTCATAAAGGACCCCAGGGCCTGATCTGGAACTTGTGCTCTGGAAATGAGCCAGTTTCCTCAGCCACGGCCAGACCCACCTGGAGACGGGAGCAGTGGAGCAGTGGAGCAAAGGGGCAGGAGGGAGGAGGACCACCCCCGCCTACAGCCCTGCAGCCCCCAGAGGAGCGTCCCGTCCCTGATGTTGTGGTGAAGGATACATAACACGCATTTCCCACTTTACCATTTTAAGTACACGCTTCAGTGGCATGAAGTACAC
>PVKP010016656.1:0-47729 GCA_004027715.1 Plecturocebus donacophilus
GTCTGTAATCCCAGCACTTTGGGAGGCTGAGGTAGGTGGATCACGAGGTCAGCAGTTTGAGACAAGACTGATCAACATGGTGAAGCCCTGTCTGTACTAAAAATGCAACAGTTAGCTGGGTGTGTTGTCAGGCTCCTGTAATCCCAGCTACTCCAGAGGCTGAGGCAGGAGTATCACTTGAACCCAGGAGGCAGAGGTTGCAGAAGCCTAGATTGCACCACTGCATTACAGCCTGGGCAACAGAGCAAGACTCTGAAATAAATAAATAAATAAATAAATAAATAAATAAATAAATAAATAAAAGTAAATAAAATCCTTTGAAGTTCATGCCTCCTTTTTAAAATTTCTGGTGTTGTGGATTAAACAATGATAGGCTTTAGTGTGGGTTTTCGTTATTCATTTTAGTACTTGAGTGCCTTTCTATTTGGTCAGTCGTTAAGTTCAGGGAAATATTCAAGAATGTATTTGAAAAGTCCTTCCTACTTCATTTTCTACCTTTTATTTCTGAAACTCCTTTTAATAATGGATTAATCCCATAATTTTTTATTCTTTGTTCCACTATTGTTCATATTTTCCTTTGTGTTTGTCTACCTAGAAGATTTTCTTGACTCTCTTGCAAGTATTCTAAGAATATGTTATTTTGAGTACATTGTTCTACGTTTGATTTTGATTTACTTTTTAAAATTTAAATAGTTTTCATCAAGTATTGCATTTGTCCTAATCAAAAGTCAAAACTCCTCCGTAAGTTAGATGACATACACAGATAAATCTTGCCTCCATTCCTGCTTTCTCTGTCCTGTTCTTTCTCTATCCCATAAGTAGTAATTATTATCAATTCCATTGTTACTTATTGTAAATAAAAGCGTATGTGTATGGTGATGTGGGGGCATATAAAGAAAAAGACTGTTATCATCCCAAGTCCCACCTTAAATTCTAAAGTTAGATTTTTAGATACACTGTTTTATACCTTGATTTCTCTCTTTATTATAAGCTGTAGATCTTTCTAAATTAATATAGGGAGACAATTTTTTATTCTTTATTATGGATGTACAGTACTAGTTTGCATCAAGATTTCTCAACCTCAGCACTATTGCTACAGTCATTCTTTGGTATTTACAAAAGGGAGAGGTAATATTTGTTCCAGGACACCCGGCAGATACCAAAATCCCTGAATGCTCAAATCCCTTACAGAAAATGGCACAGTATTTGAATATAACCTATACAAATACTTCCACATATTTTCAATCACCTCTAGATTGCTGGTAATAACTAGTACAATTATATGCTATATAAATTGTTGTTATGTGGCATTTTTATTGGTACTATTTTTATTGCTGTATTGTTATTTTTTATTTTTAAATATTTCAATTTGTAGTTGGTTGAATCTGAGAATGTGAATCCTGCTGATATGAAGGGCCGACTGTATTTCGTACCAAATATTATTTCTTATGAGGAGTTTGCAGGTACATTGTGGAAAACTTACCAGCCTGTACTGACTAGAGGCCAGTAGAAACCTTCCCTTGAATTGTGACAATCAAAAATCTGTCCAAACATTGCCAATCATCTTGTAAGGAGCAAAATCATCCCACATTGAGCGCCATTGGTATAGATAAGACACAGTTTTGTTATTTATTTATTTATTTTTGAGAACGGGTCTCATTCCCATCACTTAGGCTGGAGTGAAGGTAATCTTGGCTCACTGCAACCTCCATTTCCTGGGCCCAGGTGATTCTCCCATCTTAGCCTCTTGTGTAACTGGGACTACAGGCCCACGCCACCATATCCAGCTAATTTTGTTTGTTTGTTTGTATTGTAGAGACGGGGTTTCTCCATGTTGCTCAGGCTGGTCTGGAATTCCTGGACTCAAGTGATCCACCCACCTTGGCCTCCCAAAGTGCTGGGATTACAGGTGTGAGCCACAGTGTCCAGCCAAGTTTTGCTATTGTCGTTACTGTTCTTTTCAACAGTTCTCCTATTATTGGACATTTGTGTTGTTTCCTATTTTTCAGTACAAATAATACCATTATAAATAATCCTGAAATATGTGTTATTATACCTGAAGAGGTAAAATAGATGCTTGTGAGTTGTTAGCCAGCTAAATATTGTTGTTGCTGAAAGTTCTAATGTAAATATTCTTAGCTGTACAGGGAACTGGTTGGCACACCGTGAATTTCTATTAACACTTCCAATTCAAATTTAAATTGTTAAGTTTTAATTTAATAGTGCTTTTCATTCTGTACTTTTTCTCTGAAGCTGAAATTCTTGTTCTCTTCCACATTGACAAAGTTAAGTAGTTTTATGAACTGCTTTAATCATATATATACCTAAATGCAGGTATATCATGGTTTGGTTATTGTTGTTCTTGATGTTATTTTTTCAATAGTTCTCCTAATATTGGACAATTGGGTTGTTTCATATATGTATATGTGTATATGTTTCATATGTACATATACGAAACAACCCAATTGTATATTTATAGAGATGTGTTTGTGTATATGTAATACATATTCAAGAATATATATTCTTATGTATATACAAACATATTCTGTCATATGTGTGTGTTTGTGTTTGTTTTAGAATACAATATTACTTGTAACAATATGAATATTAAAGCATTTTAAGACTTCTAGTTTATTTTATTTTAGAACGTATCCTACAAGATACATTGCGTAAAATTATCGTTTTGAAAGTTACTGAACTGAAATCTCCATTTTATTAGGCTACCAATTTGCTATTCAGTTTATTTTTGTTTATTCTGTTTTCTCATTCTCTTTGCTAGTCATTTCTGCTTGTTAATTTTGCTTTACTTTTCTATTTTAAATGTTAAATATGTAGGTACTTACATTTCTTATCTTAAGTAATATGATCTATTATTCACACTTTTTTCCTTACTTTCTTCACTAAATATATACTAAAAATTGCTCATAGCAGTATGTTAAAATAGTCTCCTTTTTTTTTAGAGGCAGGGTCTCCCTCTGGCACCTAGCCTGGAGTGTAATGGTTCTATCATAGCTCACTGCATCCTTGAACTCTGGGCTCAAGTGATCCTCCTGCTTCAGCCTGTGAGATAACCGAGGCTACTGGTACATGCCACCACATCTGGCTAATTTTTTTAAAATATATTTTTTTATAAAGACTGGGTCTCACTATGTTGACCAGACTGGTCTCAAACTCCTGTCCTCAAGCAATCCTCTGGCCTCGGCTTCCAAAAGTGCTGGGTTACAGGGGTGAGTGACTGCTCCCATGAGTGACTGCTCTCAGCTGCCTTCTTTTTGACCAATGTTTAGTGCTCCATTCTGTGGCTCTTTCACAATTCACTTAAACAGTTTAGACGGAAGTAAAGATGGAAACATGTGTTCTATATACCATTGTCACATTGGCTTAGGCTTATGTTGCAGCTCTTTAGTAGCTCTCAGTTGTATCAAATATGTTTGAAAATATATTTTCATTTATAAAAATAATCATTTTAAACAATAATAAAACAATGAAAAATGACAGTAAACATAATCTGAATTAAATGATGGAAAAAAGAATGTGTTAATTCAGAGACTGTTCTCATCTAGGAGGATAAGAATAGAGATAATGTAGCAATATGATGATAGTTAAATTATGCCTTGACTACTGTGCAGAAAGAGCAGAGACTTTTCCCTAAAAATGGGGAATAATGAGAAGAATTACACATATTTACTAATGTGTTTACACTACTTAAAGAAAAAACAGTTGATCAAATTGGTTCACTACTAATATATTCTGTTAATAAAATTCAATTCATGAATCAAATGGGCTAAGTAGAACTTTAATTTTAAAAATAGCCTTCTCCAACATTGTCTTACAGTTATGTCAATGTGTTTAACATATATGGTAGACAAGTTGGCATATTTATTAGTCAGGGTTCTCAAGAGGGACAGTATCTAGTGGAAGAGAGTGATATATAAAGGGGAGTTTATTAAGTATTGACTCACACAATCACAAGGTCCCACAATAGGTGTTCTGCAGGCCGAAGAGGAAGCAGAGCCAGTCCGAGTTCCAAAACTGAAGAATTTGGAGTTCGATGTTTAAGGGCAAGAAGTATCATGCATGGGAGAAAGATGTAGTCTGGGACGCTAGGCCAGTCTCTCTTCACATTTTTCTGCCTGCTTACATTCTAGCTGTGCTGGCAGCTGATTAGATTGTGCCCACTCAGATTAAGGGTGTGTCTGCCTTTCCCAGCCCACTGACTCAAGTGCTAATCTTCTTTGACAACACCCTCACAGACACACCCAGAATCCATACTTTGCATCCTTCAATCCAATCAACTTGACACTCAGTGTTAACCATCAAAAGCTTTAGACCACTTATGACCATTCTTCATTCAGTGTCACTGCATAAAGATACACAGATTTTACACTAAAATTTTTGCTAAATAATGTAGATTGTTGGTGTAAGTTTTACTTACAGTGACAATAATAAAATAAAACTGTTACTCTTTTTTTCTCTCTCTTTCAAAATTTAACATCAAATGACAGTTGCTTTGTGTAGAAAAGGTTCTTTGTGTACTGATTACCAACTTGTCTGAGTCCAGTGAGACGGAAGACCAATATGCACAAGTTACATGAAATGGATTTATTACTTACAGGCAGGCAATAGGGGCAACAGAAACTGGTTTCCCAAGGCTTGGGAAAGCTGCCTAGGGTAGGTGAAGTCTTGTCTGCATGTGTTCCACTTGATCCACAGCTAAGGAAGCCTAGAAAGTAACCTGCCCTAGGTTTTATACCCCAGGAGTCACATAAATTGCTGGGCTGAGGCACTGAAGAACATCCTATTTCTAGGGGGGACTGGAACACAGTCTGGCGGTTCTGGTCAGTCCCTCGTTATCTCAGGATTTTGCATTTCCAGCACATTCTACAGTTATTCCCAAGAACTACAAGCAGAAACAAGGAAGAACTAGGTTGATCCAAAGCCACATGCAAAACTGGCCTGTAGTATAAAATACTCTTCTCTCTCCTTCCATAAATTCTTCCTTTTTAGGTTAGGCAGCTTCTAGCTGCACAGTTATTTTTCTGCAGTCTTTCAAAAACCTCAGTTTCTGAACCTCTATGCTTCCGTGGGATCTTGCAAATCAGTGCATTTTCCAATTTCAAATATGTTTTTTATTTGTTTTTATATGTTTCTATTGTTGCAAGAAACATCATTGGAAAACAAGTGGGTAATTGTATTAGATTTCAATGAAGAAGATATGTTAATAAATAAAGACTTATTTGCTGAAAAGGCAGATGAGAAATTTGGAATCAGTGTTAACTCTACATAAGGTAGAAAAATGCATAATATTCTTAATATACAGTTCACTGATAAATCAATACATAATGATTCAATAAGAAAATTGAAAAGAATATGAACAATTTTTAATGAAAAATACCCAAATGTCTCATAAGCACAAGGAAAACAAAAGCATTCAACTTCATGTGTTACCAAAGAGATGAAAATTAAATGTGAGCTCCTATCTATTTTTACCATAATATTAAAGTGATTGAAATTACAATAATACCTTTAATGAGTGTTTAAGTAAGTGGAATTTTCTCTTATATATTGCTATTGGGATTGTATATTAGCAGCATAATTTTGGATTGAGATTTGGAAGAGCATTTCAAAAGTCTTAAAATTTGTGCTCATCTTCAGCAAATGATTATCCAGTGAGAAAACATCTTAAGAAAATAATAATGAATGCCTAAAAAATATATAAAAGAACGTTTATTATGTTCAACAATTAACAGGACCCCCATAAGCCCAACTTCCTCTTATGCCCTGTACATATCCCTTCCACTTAAGTGTGCCTGGACATAGTGACTTGCTTCTCATAATGGAATGCAATGAAAGTGATGGTTTGTTTTGACTTCTGAAACTGGGCTTTGAAAAAAATTGTGACTTCCATCTTGTTCAAACTTTTTATCTGGTTCTTCTCACTATTTGGCTCAGATGAAGCAAGTTGCCATGTTTTGAGTTTAAGGATAAGGAGCCCTATGTTTCGAGAAACTGAAGATAGCTACGTTCTTCCAAACATTCTTTCCAATCTCAATACAGAATTATATTGCTAATATCCAACCCCACTAGTAATACATGAGAGAAAAACCAACTGCTTTAAACCCTCACTAAGGATATTATTATCATATTCATTACTTTAATATTTTGGTAAAATATAAGGTATCGGGTTTAATTTTTATCTCTTTGGTAGCTACCAGCCAACAGATAGTGAGGAACTGAAGCCCTCAATCCAGCAACCCACAAGGAACCACTAAGATGGCTTAGAATTGAATCATGCTCGAGTTGAACCTTGACATGACTGTGGCGCTGGCTGACACCATGATCTTAGTCTTGTCTGGCACCTTAATCTAGAGAATTCAGGTTATCATACCTAGATTCTTGACCCAGATAAACCATAAGACAATAAATATGAGTTATCTTAAGCTACTATAGTCTAGGGATATTTTATATGTAGGCAGAGAAAACTAATAAACATGCAAAATGAACCTGCTATATAGATGAGTGAAACTAATGTGCTCCAAGTAATAAGAAGGTAATTTATCATTCCAGTTTAGGTATGAAAACAACACACACATATACACAAACACATGAGAACATCAATAAAATGATAACTTACTATTATTGAACTATAATATAATGCCTTATTTTAAAATTATTTTCCTGGATGTTTGTATATTTTTCAACTTTGTAATAATGAATTTATTTTAATTCTGGTATCTAAGTGAAAAGAGGAAAAAGAAAACAGAGAGAGGTAGTAAAACAAAATGATTCTAGAGTCCAGCTCATCACTTTCCATGTACTTAGAAATCAGCAATTCTGGATGAAGTTGATCAGGAATTTAACAGATATTTCCAGAAATTTCTCAAGACCAAAGAAACTTACATATTTTCTTATGTACTAATATTTGTATCTATGGTAGACACTGTTTTTTGTTTTACATTTTCACTTTAAGTTTCATTAATGTGGAATAATGAACTGAAGGAGCAATGATGTCTAAATCCAGGCAACATAACAGAAAAAGTAGATAGCTAAGAGTATTTCACTTTGATTTACATAAATCAAAGTGTTGAGCACATTATCCCAAGAGAGAAATGATCAATGGAAAGGGGCTGGGGAAACAAGATAAAACTGTGTGACGGAAGCCTATCAGAGTGAAAACATCACGAGGCCACCCACGGAATGGTTGCTTGCCTGCTGCAGAAAGGTCACTTACCAAAGCAGATTAGTTTAATATGCCAAACCTATTTTATGTTTTAGTTATATTCGGCTTCTCTAAAGGTCTATATTATGAATCATTTGGTGCACTATAGACATGCTAGCTTGAGACTGAACAAGAGATAACATACCCTGGAGCTGACACTATCCATCTTTTTAATATGTCTAATAATGGAATAGTCAGACATAATGAATTGTACCATTTTATGTATTTGTGAAACTGTAGACTGATGTGGCTGTGCAAGGCTTTCTCTCTTGGAAATTTTTTCAACCCTTCTCCTTAGTGAATTTGAATGTGGTATCCCTGAAAGAAAAGCTGTGAAAGCAAAGGACACATTTTTGCATATGTTATTAAAATAGAAATAGTAAAAAATTATTTCCTTTGATGTTTCTAAGTAAAAAGAATTGATTGAAAATTATTTATGGTAGATTTGATAATAAAAGGAGGTCACTGTAATTTAGTTGTTTAATTTTTAGTCTTCAAAATTAGCAGCCCTGAATTTGCTTTTTGGTTTTAACAGTGGCTATTTAAGAAAACTTTGGGTAGTGCATTTAAAACATTTCATGCAATATCTGACACGGAATAGCCACCCAACAAATGTTACAAATGTGTGAATCTATTTACATATTTATCTATCTACATATATTCTCATTGTTGTAGTGAATTCTTTTTGCTTCATCATCAAATATTCATTTAACAACCACCAGTGCCTAACACCAAGCCCTAAGTTAAGAATAACTCTTTAGGCCTGTTGCAGGGTACTTCACGACTGTCATCCCAGCACTTTGGGAGGCTGAGCTGGGTGGATCACTTGGGGTCAGGATTTCAAGACCAGCTTGGCCAACATGGTGAAATCCCATCTCTACTAAAAACACAAAAAATTACCTGGCATGGTGGCATGTGGGACTGTCATTCCAGCTACTTGGAAGGCTGTGGCAGGAGAATCACTTGAACCTGGGATACAGAGGTAGTGAGCAGATATCACACCCCTGCACTGTAGCCTGGGTGACACAGAGAGACAGAGACTGCATCTTAAAAAAGAAAATCACCTCTTTATATCTAGTATTTTTTTAGTTCTGATTTCAAGGGGTCTTCATATAAGAGATATTTCTGTGTTGATTTGTTGGTAGGAAGTTCTTGTCTTTAATTTTACGTTCTAGCTATGTTCTTAGGGCATCAATTAAAGTTAAATTGCCAAATTTCTTCTCTCTGGAAGAACACAAAACATTTAAAAATATAGTTTCTATAGTGTTTATGCATTTCTGTGTTACCAAAGCACACATACTTAAACGATTGCCAATAGCAATTTCTGTGGCACCTCAGTTTTTCTTTTAGATCTTTTCATGAAAAGTATTAAATAAATTAGAGGGAAAATTACAAAGATACTTGTCATTCCTCCTTTTTTTTTTTTTAAGCATGAAAGCTAGTATTTATTTTGGTACTGGGAAAATCCCTGAAATTTCACGTGGCTGCCACATACACTGTATTTTTGCCAGGACACAATGAAAATGCACCTTCTTTGAAGCATATATTCATAGATGCTCTACCTGATTAGTCAGTGAGCGAAAGAGATAATTTTTTTGACAAGTACTACCTCTTGTGAAGAGGCTTTGTAAGAACTTTATTCTTTTGATCTAAGCCATAAATAAAAGAGATCTAAGTCTGATATTGTCTCACAAATGTGTGAATAATGGCTGTTTTGCACTTCAATGCAAGACTTTCTTGTGTTTTCGTTAGAAAATCCAGTCCAAAGCACTGCAATCTTGAGAGAGACAGAAAGAAAAGACCACCCTGTAGTACATCTAATGCAAAAATTCTAGAACCAAAATATGGGAGGAATTTCTAGAAGCTGTAACTGCCTTCCTATATGTCGCAGAAATTTAATGCTGAGCTGTGTGGTGAGAAGAGCACTGGATTAGGAAGAAGAATCAGGTTTTCAGTCTAAGTTTCACCATTAACTTGCTTTATCAAGTTTGCTGTCTAACTCTTATACCCTATTTTCCTCACCTGTGAAAGAAAAGAGCCCAGATAAGAAGACCTAAATTTCAACTCTGATCCTGTACTGTGATTTCTCTTGCCTCTGTGTTTTCTAAATCTATAATATACACTCAGCTTTTGTTTTGGAAGAGAATAATGATTAGGTTCATAATTTATCACCCATTCTTATGAATTGGTCACAGTTCTCTGGACTTAAGCTCTCCATAAGAGCTCTGTTGGTGAAAAGGCTTCACAGTTTTGCTCAGGTTCCTTTAAAAGTTTCTTTTTGGCATCCTTAAAGGTTTTATTTTTCATCCTCCCTTGGCACCCCTCTACAGTTCTGGAAACTCTGCCGAGATGTTTTCCTGTATGTCAGGTTGCCTCAACATGTTCCTCAGGACGTACTGAAGGTCAGCTTCCCAGATTCATTGCTCGAGTACACTATCCCACCTGACTGTCCTGGGAGTCTTCATCAGCAGTGACTATACACAAGCCACTTGATCATGTTGAACTTGTTACCTCATTTTATAAATGAACACTTTTACTTTGTTATGGAGGTATTGTGAGCACCAGAACCTATCAAATTTCAAGTAGTAGAATGCTCTTCGAAATCTAGAAAATAAAATAGCTGGCTCTATGAGATAACAGGATGTCTGATAGTAATTATGGGCATTTTTTTTGAAGTGGTAATACCGAAATTCCTGCAAGTAGTTTCTAATATTTATTGGCAGTGAGTGCAAGTGTCAGGCCTCGTTAGGTGCCCCACTTGGCTTAGATGCACAGGTCTCAATGAGGCTGCTGGGGGGGTGACTTAATCACTCACAAGAAAATCAATGTGCTAGTCATTCTGACTTTGAAGCCAGCAGTCTGTCAACAAAGTACTATAATCAACTTGCACACATTGCAAAGGCCACAGAAACTTTTGTCAGGTATTTTTAGTGTGTGGCAGTATGAAAAACAGTCTTCTAGCAACTTTAAAAGAAATAAAGCCATATTTCATCATATGAATGACATAGTCAATTTCCAGATGTTTTAACTCAGAGAATTTTTATAGGCTCTGAGTTGGCATAAACGTAGGCTCATGAGATTTCAAAAATATAAATTCTAAGAGATATTTTTTACCCTGTTGAAGAATAATGTGCCTTCAAAGGAAGAAACAGACTAAAGAGTCTTCATGATTTTAAAATTTATTCCTTCTTCTCCCATTGTACATTTCACAAATTAAATAACTTGTCTTGATAAAGTCACAGTACATTATAGTCAGTAAGATAAAAAATAGAAATTCTTAGAAGATTCAGTATGCGGTAAGAATGTCTCTGACGTACATGTGTTAAAAATGTGTGTGTGTATAAATGTGTGCAGGTTTTGATGATTTTTCTTTGCTTTATTTAAGTTAGTGCTTACGTGAACCTACAAAATTCTTATATTCGAACAAAGTTTTCTTTGCTGATTCATACTGGGTCATATTGATTGCTTAGAATTCTGACAGACTGATAATTCTAATGAATGTTCATCTCTCACTGTCTGTGCATGGAAACCTATACTAAAATGTTTTCAGAAATCACATAATTAAAATATTTTTGTGTGTTTATTTTTTCTGTTTATATATTTATTTTTCTATATCTTAGAGATATAGATTTTATTTTCCTGTATGTCAACTATATGTGTGGTATACTACAATACATATTGTGAAATGAATGAAGAAAAAAATAAATCAATGAATATTTCTTTGAATAAGCAAATAGGTAATTAAATAATAAAACAGGTCTCATCTCTTATATTTTTTTTTTCCCTTGTTTTGAGGCAGAGCTTCACACTGTTGCTCAGGCTGGAGTGTAGTGGTGCAATATTGACTCACTGCAAACTCTGCCCTCTGGGTTCAAGCGATTCTCCTGCCTCAGCCTTCTGAGTAGCTGGGACTACGGGCATGCGCCACCACGCCCAGCCAATTTTTGTATTTTTAGTAGAGATGGGGTTTGACTATGATGGCCAGGCTGGTCTCGAACTCCTGACCTCAGGCAATCCACCTACCTTGGCCTTCTAAAGTACTGGGATTACAGGTGTGAGCCACCGTGCCCAGCCACCTCTTGTATTTCTTGAATTTAATAATTTTCCCAAGACTCTTACCTTTAATTTAAGATGATCTAATGGGATACCACAGACTTAAAAATCAGCAACCACAGGTCGGGAGCAATGGCTCTCAGTCTGGCCAACGTAATGAAACCCCGTCTCTACTAAAAATACAAAAAGTTAGCCTGGTGTGGTGTTGTGTGCCTGTAATCCCAGCTACTCGGGAGACTGAGGCAGGAGAATCATGTGAACCCAGGAGGCAGAGGTTGCAGTGAGCCGAGATTGTGCCATTGCCCTCCAGCCTGGGTGACAGAGTGAGACTCCAACTAAAAAAAAAAAAAATCAACAATCACACAAGTAAATTCAAGTTTCATCACATTGTATAATCTTGGATATATCTCAGTTCTACTTTTCCGACTTTTTAAATCTGTAAATGCAATAATTCTGACTTTTCCATGTTTCTCTGAGATAGATTGAAATATGAAATTATCATCACCTAGCTATGTACAGTGGCTAAAGCTCAGTAAATACATATTTTAATCATTTCAAGTGCCAAGACATCTAAGAAAAGCAAAGGAAGACAAGAAAAAGAATAGCTAACTTTTATTTGGATTTTCTTTCAAGGTATACCAATTTAAAAGGGGCTGGATAGAATAACGTATAGTCCCACCCCAATAGCAATGCTCAAATCATGCTTAATATCATCTAAGAATGATCCCAGGTCTAATTTCTAATTTTTCATGGCTACTCTTTCCCATGCCTGTGTTGGAGTTGCTTCTTTCATTCTCTAAGCATAACTGTGTCAGAACATATTTTCTTCTCATATTTAATTTTTTCTTCTCTTAAAGGTAGACACAGCACTATTTAGTCCTGAGACTTCAAATACTAAATTCAACAGAGAAATGGTTAATAATTAAATAACACATATTAGAATGTCATATACTTATAAAATTATTATGGTGATGGACTCCTTTCTTTCTTTCTGTCCTTCTTCTAAGCAACAAATGATGATGTAGACTGAAGCTGTCATCTTTAATATTAAGATTGGATCTTACCACTTTCCCCCGTTATCCAAGCTCTCCTTTCTGACTCTTCTTTTAGTGATTACTTATAGATTCTACCTTTCAAGACTGGACTTCTTTCCAGTGTAAAGATTCCAGCACTACAGAAAGAGAGTCATTTCTGTCAGTTGAGTTGATAACTTGCATGTCTGAGGCCACCAGAATGGCGACCTATTTTATAAGTACACTCAGGTCAAAAGTGGACCTTTTGTGCATTTCCTCTTGAATGCTCTAATTTATTTAGTTGATAATTAATATTAACATCATTTATAGCTAGGAGGTATATTTGTGTATGGCAGGTCACGTAAAGCAAAAGGAAAATAACATGAACACTGACAATGATAATTGACATAAAAACTGCAAAGTTGTTGGTGTAAAGTCCTTTAATTGATTTCACAACTTAAAGTGGACAGAGAAGAAACTATTTAATTTGTCACTAAAATAATTAGGTAGTTGAAAGAAAAAATATATTCTGATTCTAGAAATCTTGATTATCACATTGAAGTAAATACAATTTGCTTATAATTGTATCCTTGTTTTATTTCACAGTTAATAAAGTATAAAATATTTTTATAGTATTTTTAAATACTTTTTTGGACTTCCTACTAACATTATACTAAAATTATATTTGCATGTTTATATCATACAAATCAAGAGAAGCCAGTGGGCTTCCAAATCTTTCATCCATATGCATTTCCTCTTTCCAGGCAATTTGCATTGCTTAAGCCTCTCCTGTGAAGAAATTCTGAAACCATGAGTGTTTCTATGGTATTTATATTTTAAAGCTGAAATAAAACTTACAGCAGTTGATGAATAATAAATAGCCATTGGTAATACAAGGTTTTGAGGGTGTTAGGACTCTTTATATGGACCTTTCAACTTTTAGTTAGCATGATGCTTCTGCAAATACTCTTTCTGCCCTGCACATGTCTTTTTCCAGTGAGTTAGTTTTGCATAATTGTAAATAATTTGAATCTCAGAAGCAGAATTCCAGAGCTGTACTTTTACAGTGATTATTGGAAGAATATTTCGGCAAAACAAACTGTAAATTCATGCTCACATGATCCTCTTGCTTTTGTTCATCTTTTTTTTTTCAAATGTCATTATATCATTGCTAATTATAATTACTGTACTTTAAAGTCTTATCAATCTGAATATTGTTATCTTTGTACCGTTTCTCACTATTGCTGTAATTCCCAAGGGGAATCTGCTAAAAAAAAAAAATTCTTATTTGAGCAGAAGGCATCAGAGCATAAACCTGGAATAATATCTCATAAGGTAATTAAAAACAAATAGATAATGCCTTCCAGTGTTGCAGCAGAACTTTCCATACTACCATAAGCATTTCTGTATGAACTCATTAGAGAATAATCATAAAAGGTCAATTTTGAATTTGTTCAATGACATGGTACCTAACACTTCCTGGATCATATATTGCCTTTGCAATCAATTTGTTATTTATCTGAGGCTACCAATTTTTCTTTTTCTGTTCTCTTTGAGTGGGTTTAGCATCACATTCTTATTAAGGATAGGGAGATTATTTGAGATTCTGAGAATAATAATAAATAGTAAATTCCAATTCTCTTAATTTTCCCATAATTGTATATCTTATTCTTATGTGCTTTATGCTGTAAACACCTTGGGAAACTCCCTTTTCCACAGAAAATGATTTCTTATCTGGCTCAGAGACTTTGTGCGTGGCCAGATAAAAGGGATGAGCTAATTCTTTGAAGTCAGAAGATATAACCTAGTACCTGACTGGAGAGTTCAAATGCAATACACACTTTCAAGTGAAGAAGCCAGGCAGATTTTCTCGATGATATAAGCTCCCATTGGCAATTAGACATTCACTCCATCTTCATCACTCTTACTAGCCTTTCTTTGCTGTAAGGATATTTTGCAATAGAGCTATAATAACTGAAAGCAAACTGGGCATCATTAGATCAGAAAGGGCACTATAATAAACATTTTGCCTTCTCAAAGATTCATTTCTAAAGAACTTCACCTCAATAAATTTTCCATCTACATTTTATGTTACTACACATTTTATGTTATCCTAACAGAATTCCTCTTTTCTTTTAAAGGGCTGTGACTTGGCCACTGGGGATGATGTGGGAGCCAGAGGGAGTGACATACATAGGTCATTTATTTAATTATTCCAATTACTTCCCTCTAGATTTTTCCAGATGATTCAAATCTATCTGTGAAAATAAGGAGTGTCTCAAGGTCCTATCACATAAGTAAATCAGGTATCAAAGTATAGTTTGTTTTCAAATATAGCTAACTCTAAAGGAAAACAAATTGAAAAGAAAAATATCTCGTTGGGATGTGAAAGAAGAAAAAAATGTTGCAGACGTCCAGGAAATACCATCACTAACATAAAATAAGAATCCTTTTTCTCTCTGTAAAGAATCACAATTCTCTCATTGGCCATAGTTTCATGCAATACCCTCAGTCCCTGCAGAAAGTTTTTATAAACTCTATATTAACAGATGTGGTCTGTCATTTCTATGTATCTGCCTGCCTCAATGGTTTCCCCCTTTCCTTCACATTCCAATAAACTCCTTTTCATTTTTTTTTTTTTTTTTACATTCCAACATCTTTGAATAGAACCTTACTTTCAGTTGAATCTTAAGCAGGGTTTTCTAGTTCTTCTGTCCTGGCATTTGGCCCATGAGGAATATTTCCCTGAGAGCTGGTGCTTTTGCTGAATGGGGGAGGGAAAACTTCTTCTATAAGCCATTTTTTTTTCTCTTTACTGGGGCAGTTTGCCCGTTCCTTTAGTCTACAGAGAGTGAGTTTGGGTGGCTGCCACTTAGGGTTTCTCCCAAAGGGCCATTTTCCCAGAGGGAGCTGAGCCTGGGAAAGAAGCAAGAGCAGGATTCCCTTTAGTTTCAGAGTAGTGAGCTTTTTTCTTTTCTTAGTGGTAGAAGAAACACTGCCAACCTGACACCTTGTTCCTTTTTTTAATTCTTATTTTAAAACAATTCTAAATATAGTAGGAGTTTCCATTTCTTGGCAAGAAATAATATAAGGAACTTTTTCAATCACATTAGGAAGAAGGCAGTGTTGGTGTGGTGATTGGTACTGTGGCTATAAGATAATGACCATTTCCTGTCTAAAAATGTTACTTTACATAGGTTTGCAACGCTGGATAGCAAGAAGGGATTAGGGAAGCCAGAGGTCAGCAGGTCTGCGTAATTCAGTGTACCCATTATCAATTTTCTTTGCCTCCTCACTTTCTGTAACTCTAAATAACTTGAAAGTTCTATGCAGTTTTATAATGCAGACACACACACACACACACACACACACACTTACAGACATATACATATACTTACCAAAAAAAAAAAACCCCAGAAAATACATATTTAAAGCAATATCCCCACACCCCTGCTGTCAGATACCATTTCTTTCAGTATACTTTGTTCAGTGTTTGGAATATTTTTTCCTGGATTTGTTCCATGCCTTGGAATGTATATACACAAACATATTGAATAATTTTAGATCTATCGATATCAAATTGTGAATATTGCTTTGACTTGATTTTTCTTTTTCATTTTCTTTTTTTTTTTTTTGCCTAATTCTATATCTTGAGCATTAAAAAATACATTTTCCTCATTGTTTTTAATGCATTCGGTCAAGGAATGTAATAAATTATCCATTCTCCTTGCTTTATTTACATTATTGCAATTTCTACTACCTTTCCCCATTAATTAGATAATTGTAATCATTTCCTATGGGATGCACGAGTTTCCCAGAGACATTTATTAAACATTATTTGTTGTTAAACAAGCATTAAAGATAGAGGATTCCACACAGCTAACTACTTGATTCGTTTTTTTCTTACAAAAAGAGGAAAAAAATAACTTATGAATAATTTCTCTAATCGGACATTTCCATAGGCTATATTAATAATCAGAAAAAACTTTATGGAAGTCCAAGTGACTTGAAGTAGAAATTAATCTGCTTTCTTCATGTGAAGGTGTTCTTCTTTTACAGAAGTTGAGATATTAATAAATATCAATCAATAACTTATTAAATTTATGTCTTTAACTTGTACATTTTTAGATTTAGCAATATTTTTTCTCATAAAACATGGAAAGATTATGCATTCAGTACATATTTACTAAGTCCCTATGCTTGTATTGGGTTGCTTCTTTTATTCACTAAGCATAACTGTGTCAGAGCATATTTTCTTCTCAGACTATTTTTTTCTTCTCTTAAAATTAGACACAACACTACTTAGTACTGAGACTTCAGATACTAAAATCAACAGAGAAACTGATGGTTAACAATAAAATAAACAAATATTATGTTTCATCATGTTGGTCAGGTTGGTCCTGAACTCCTAACCTCGTGATCTGCCTACCTTGGCCTCCCAAAATGCTGGGATTATAGGTGTTTGAGCCACCATGCCCGGCTGATAATTATTAATTTAAACCAGTTAAAATATAATTAGAAAGACTTCTTAACTAAGGGTTATTTTTATGATAAGTATTTGAAATATCACAGTCAAAGTTTTCATCTTAGCCCAGGAAAAATTCAGTATTTCTTTCTCAAATATCATATTAAAAACTTGGGTGGCCCATTGCTGGCTTAAAATTGTCAGAGAAAAAACTAGAAAAGTGACTTTTTATATTGTGTGTGTGTATATGTATATGTGTATATATGTATATGTGTATATATGTATATGTGTATATATGTGTATATATGTATATGCGTATATATGTGTATATATGTATATACACACACACACACACATATGTGCTTTGAAACTTATTCTCGTCATTGTCAGAATACTGTTTCTTGGTACCTGGCGACTGGGGTCAAGTCTTAGCCCCTAGAGGCTCTCTGTGTTCCTTACCAAGTTGTTTCCTCTGTCTTCAAGCTGACATGTCAAACCCTTGTATTTTGAATCTCTCACTTCTCCAGTCTCTGACCTCTAAACCTAGATTTAAAAGATTCATGTGATTTGGTAAGACCCCCACCCAGTTAATCTCTGTATTTTAGTGTCAATTAATATGTGATATTAATTATATTTGTAAATCCCTTTGCCATGTAAAGTAACTAAATCATGGTAGTGCTATCACCTTAAATTCTCAAGTTCAGTCCACTTTCTAGAGGAAGAGATTATAGAAGGGTAAAAATCATTTTAGAAGTCTGTCTTAAATTTCTCAAGTGTTTGTTATTTGTCTAATGAAATGATCATACTATGTTTTCTGTTTTTTTTTTTTTAATTTATGTGGTGAATTATACAGACATTTTCTTTCTGTTAAACCAAATTGTCATTTCTAAAAGAGAAACACCTCATTTGAGATACATTATCCTTTTGGTAATTTGATGAATTTAGTTAACATGTTATTTAAAATTTTTTTCAATCTCATGAACATGATAATATTTATTTCTTTTTATACCTTGTAAAGTTTTGCTATCAATTATATACTGGTTTCATATACTGGGTTGGAAATTGTTTCCTCTTTTTTTTAATCGCTGGAATGTTTTGCAGAAGATTACCGATATTTCTTTTATTGCTTTCATAGTTAACCAATTCATTTTTAAACAAATATAATTTCTGTAATAGATATATAATTATTTAGATTTTCTATTGTTTGTTCAATTTTAGCAGACATGTGTTTATTTCCAGAAAAATTTAATCTTACTATATTTTTAAAATTTATTATCATCGAGATGTTTATGTTACCAATGCAGTGCTTTAAAATCTATAGAAATTCCACATTTTTTGTTCTTGTTTTCAGTGACTTATTCTTTTTTATCTTAAACAGATATAAAACTAACTTTGGCTTTTTTAATTCTACTATATTTATTTAATATATTATTAATTTTTCCTTTTTTATTATTTTCTTATTTCTACTTTTCTCCCTATTATTTTCTAAGTGCTGAGGCATAGGATAAATGTTCATTTTTAGCCACAAACAGAATGCTTTAAAATAAGAATTATAATCAAGTATCAGAAAAAGTGATGTCAATCTGAAACCTGAATCCGTTCTGACTGATGTTCCAGTTTTTTTTTTAATTTTTTTTTTGAGATGGAGTTCCGTGGATCACCGAAACCTCCGCCTCCTGGGTTCAAGCAATTCCCCTGACTCAGCCTCCCGAGGAGCTGGGACTACAGTCACGTGCCACCATGCCCAGCTAATTTTTTGTATTTTTAGTAGAGACGGGGTTTCACCTTGTTGACCAGGATGGTCTCGATCTCTTGACTTCGTGATCCATCTGCCTTGGCTTCTATGTTCCAGTTTTATGGTGCATCCTACTCTGTGCTCTGGTGTTGACTTTGGGTGCCACCTTCTAGATCATCTTTGTAGCTCCATTGACTGTCTTATTCCAGTAATTTTCTTAATCCAAACTCATGAACTCTTTTACTAGGTTTGGACCCATAGACTGTCTTGTGCAAAAGTTTATCTTAAATTCTCTCTGACTGATATTTCTTTTTCATATTTCTCATCAAGCTCTTTTTCATATTCTATAGATTTTTTTTCCTTCAAATAAAATCTAATTTCTCTGCTATAAATCCAAACTTTAATTTCTTATTCGGAAGCAATTTTTTCTCATTCAGTAAATTTTGTTCTTCCTCTGGATCAGATTATTAATTTCAACTTCCTCAAATATCACTTTCATATTATGTGTTTGATGAAAACAATGAAACTTATCTATGCTCATTCTTGTTGTCAGTTGTGTTTTGCTTTTTCTTTCCTTCTTCATGTATATGTTTCCCATTTATCTAATGATTTTTGTTTGTTTAAAATCTAACTGCTCTGTCCCTGTGAGCTATATTGACTGCTCTTCTTTCCAAGTAGACTTCATATATTTCAGTTTCTCCAGAGTCAAGCAGAATGCTAAACACACAATTAGACAACATGTATCGATTGATTTCTTTTTAAAAAATCAGTATGCTAAATTAGCTGCCATGTGGACAATCAGAATATAATTTCTAATTTAAAAATAAAAAATTGCAGTTGGGGTTGGACTTTAGAGAAAACATTTAGGAAAATCTAGAATTTTTAAGACTTTTCTAAGTTCTGGATTTGATTAGCTCTGAAACCCACTCAATTGTTCCATGGAGCTGATGTTTGTAGTTTATTTGAATATACATAGAAATGAATTCTCCTAGTCCTAAAACTTGAGAAGGTTACATTAGTCTTACCTGGCTCCTTTTCAGGAAACCAACCATCAGTCTTCCCAGATAGTATCAGGGAGCTGAAACTGACCAGATCATTGGATCTAGACAAGGCTAAATCAGGCCCCTCACCTACCATGATTGCCTAACTGACCATCTGCTTCCGGTTGACCAACTCCTCTTGCTTATTTCTCCTTAATTCTTGCTTTCCCACACATGGTGACGTTTCTTTCTTGCTATGTAAATCTTTAATTTTAGTCAGTCAGAAAGACAGATTTGAGACTGATCTTTCATCTCCTCGCTGTAGCACCCAACTTAAAGACGTCTTCCTTAGCAGTGCCCACTGTCTCAGTGATCTGCTTTCTGTATGGCGAGAAGCAGGACCTAGAAAACAGTTTCATTATGAGTAAATCATTTTAGTTTTCTATTAATCATGCAACAGTTAAGTGGGAGGATATGTATAACATGTCGAGCTTTTATCCCTTCTCCATTTCACCTCACAGAATCAGATTCAGAATTGTAAAAGTGGCAATCAGCTGCTCTCTTCCCAGAGACAGGATTAAAAGACATCCAGAAAGCTTCTTTTCCCTATTCTAGATGAAAAGAAAAATGTGGCTTTGGCTCACATTCAGACATTATTCCACTGTCAATAAGAACAGTATGAATATTCTGCGCTTTGAGGCTTTTTCTTTTCCTTTGAAGGTCAAAGGCAGAAAAAAAACATGTTTCTTTACTGGGAAATAATCTAAATTTAGAGGAAATAAATATTGTAGTGATTTGAATGTCTGTGTTATATTTACTGCTAACTGGATTGTTAATTTAACTCATGAAAAGACAATTAGAAAAACATTAAAAAAGAAATTAAAGCTATGGGTGAGATCATGTTTGGACTGGCCAGTAACCTTAACTAAAAAAAATGTCATCTCTGGAAGAGTGACTGCTTCTAACACTAGCAAATATTCACATATTTTTATTGACAGATATTTGGATGTTTTCCTACTTTGGCTGCAATTTTAGCATGCATAATGAATGCATTGTATATAAAATAGATTTTGAAGTGAAGTGTGAGGAATAAATGATTGTTAAATGCCTAAGGGTGAAGAGACAGCAAATAGTATATTTCTAAAACATGAGGGAAGAATACATATGTAATGTAAAAAGTACTCGAGTATGAGTTTGGATATATGGATTAAAGAGGCAATGTAACATTGCACAATGAACTTCAATTTTGAAGGCACACATACCTGGTATTGAAAGCTAGACACATCATATACAAGCTAAGTGCAGTTAGGAAAGTCAATTAAAAACTGTATGTCACTTTATTCATCTGGAAAACTGTGACATTACTATCCAACCCATAGGGTAGATGTAACTTTAAAATGGGTGCCAGGCTGCGTGCGGTGGTTCCAGTAACGGATGCCTGTAATCCCAGCACTTCGGGAGGCCAAGGTGGGCGGATCCCCTGAGTTCAGGAGCTGGAGACCAGCCTGACCAACATGGTGAAACCTAATCTCTAACAAAATTACAAAAATTAGTCTGGCATGGTGGTGAGCCATTTTAATCCCAGCTACTTGGGGGGCTGGGGCAGGAGAATCGCTTGAACCTGGGAGGTGAAGATTGCAGTGAGCCAAGACGGGGTCATTGCACTCCAGCATGGGTGACAAAGTGAGAGGGTCTCAAAAAAAAATGGAGGCTTGTTATCATTACTATTGCACTTTTTTCTCAGTTCCACAATTTTCTCAGTATATTACACAGGTTTTAATGTGTAGAGATACTAAATAGAGTCATACAAAGTTCAGGAAGGCCTTTTTCATCCTAGGAGTTATCAGAAGTAAATAGCAAGTAAGGGATAAAACACTAAGCAGAGACTGAGAGAGGCTGCTCAAAATAAGTTTGCATTTCGGGAACTGAACCAAATAAAATATTAGAGTAGGAGTTAAAGATAAACTGGAATACAGAGGAAATGGATGCGAGTCAACATTAGTACCAAGAAAGGAAATGAATGATAAAACTCATGTGTGAATCATGGAAAGCAGACTGCATGTAGTGAAACATCATTAATAGTAAAGAATATTTCTACTCTAATCCTACTACTTGTTGAATTTAATGGTGCAAATTAGAATTTTTATGGGCCACTACATTTGAAGATGCTATGTGTTTCCTCCCGAGATCAGTGTTGCTCTATCAGGTATTTGGTCAGACCCTTATAGACTCTTCATTGTTTTGATTTATGCATTGATTCTATACCTATTGTTTGAGTAACTACTTCTGTTCGGCACTGTAGACTTAAATGAAGTAGAAAATAATCCCTATCCTTATAGTGGGTGTCAGGCAATAAACCTAATAGATATTTGAGTCATGTATGTGTGTTGGAAGGTGATCAGGTGTTCGGAGAAGAATAAACTAAAGGTGTACCAAAACGATTGCTTCTGTAAATCAGGCAAGGTTGACTTCATTGGGAAAGCAAGTAAAGTTTTAAAATAGATGAAGAAGTGAGTCATGCAGATATATACGGGAATATTTCAGGAAAACAGATTAAGAGAATAGGTAGAATGAGATAAGGTCAGAAAAATATAAGGGGGCTCAATAATGTAGGACTTTGTAGTCTATTGTAAGAATTCTGTCATTCATTTTGAGTGAGAAAAGAAAACATGGAAGAACTTGAGCAGAGGAGAGCATAATATGATAAATGTTTTAAAAAGATTACTTTTGCTGCTATGTTGAGAACAGTTTCCAGATGGGGGAAAGGATAGAAGCAGGGAGACCACTTAAGAAGCATTACAATAATCCAGAGAAGAGATGCTGTGGTTTGACCCAAAGTGATAGCAGTGAGGTGCTGACAGGAATCGGAACACGAACACATACTGAATATAAAACCCACAGACTTTCTTGACAGACTGGATGTGGTGTGTGAGAGAATGAGAGGAATCAATGATGAGTGTTTGACTTTTTAGCCTTAGCAGCTAGAAGGGCAGAATTGGTTTTAAGTGAGATGTGAAAAACTATAGGTAAAACGGGGTTGGGAATTAAGATAAGGAATTCAGTTTGAAATTTTGAGATAAAATTTGAGATGTATTTTAAATACCCAATGGAGACATTGAATTGGAAGTTGAATATACAAGTCAGAAGTTGAGAATAGTGGTCTAGGATGGAGATAAAACTGGGCATTAAAACCTTTAAATAATGTGAAGAAAGTGGTGTGTGTCAGCAGAGAAGAAATGCTATAACAGAGCTCTGAGGACTTGTAATACTAAGAGATTAGGGACCAAAGTAAGAGGCAAGAAACAGAACAAGAAGGGTATCAGTGAGAGGTGAAGGTAAAGGGAAAACAAAACTCATATGCTGTTTTGAATACAACTGAAAAATGAGTTTGTAAGAGTAGAGAGTGATTAACTGCATCAAATATTATTGATAGGATATGTAAGAAGAGAACTGAGACTAGATTAGTAGATTTAGTAAATAATGGTCACTGATTTCCACAACCGCAGTTTCAACAGAGGTCAAGTTGGATTGTACTGGAGCTACCCTTTTGAAAGTTGAGTCTTCCTTCGTATCTTTCGAGATTTGGATAAATTCTGAATAAATTAAGGGTAGGGCTACAGTGAGTGATATTTATTTATTTATTTTTCTTTTGAAAGCAATTAGTTATGAAGGGATGGCATTTGGCTGTCATTCAGGATCCCTGAACACAGCCTTCAGATAGCTCTCTATTACAACTACAGGTTCTTGAAGGAAATTTGAAATGGGATACATCAGGAAAAATAAAATGTATTTATTACTATAAGGATTTTGTCTTGGTTTTGTTTGTTTGTTTATTATCTCCATCTCCAGTGAAATTGCTTAGTGATCTAGGGATGATCCTTGGAGAAATAAGCAAACAACTTGCCAGTGCTAGAATAAAATGTTATGAAAATGCAAGTAAAGGCAGCCACTGTTTCTATTTTGTACTTGGCTTAATATAGAATGGAGAAGTAAGTGACACTAAGAAAAACATGCAAAGGAAAATGATGGAAAAATTGAGTTTCTCTCTAAGGCATAGATATCTAAGTTTGTTTATCCTGGTGCTTTCCTTGATTAATATCAATTTTTATTAGTTTATTACGAGGAGAAGGTTAGAAGAAAGCTTCTTTTAGAAGAAAGGAGACTTAAGACCCCATCTAGTTGCATCAATCCACTAAGAAGTTAGAACTTCTAAAATGTTGACCAACAAGTCAAGAATTTTGAAGAAGCAAGATCCCAAGAAAAACTATCAGAATACATCTCAATGGAAGCATAAGGTTTTAGCTGAATTGCACTTACACTTCAATGAATAGCAACAGAACTCAGTAAATGCCTCTTGCTTATGACCATCCATATCAATCTTATTACTTCTTGAAACTTATAATGGGAGTTGAAGATGACTACAGAAAAATCTAGATGTGACTAACTTTCCTCAGTGTTCAACAAATATATGTTAATTGAGAAGACCTTATGAACAGTGATTATCTGCAGTTCAGAGGAAGCTTCATTCTTTTCTTATTTACTATCCTCTGACTTTTCATAATTTTAATGCTTCCTCCGGAACTGTTTTATTCCCAGGTTCCAGACAGTTTTAGATTTCTGTATTTTGGTTCTCCTGAAATCCTAACACTCATAACCATCTTCTGTTCTTCCACATCCCTGAATGCTAAGTTTCACTTGGAATTCTCTAATTGTATAAAGCCACAAAAACACTTAGAATTTGTATTTCTCTTCCTACAAGACCAACAAGGGAGTGGATGTCCTAAGTTCATATTGTTTTCAGGTTTTCCCCCAACTTGTACTAATGAGTGAACACACTCATTAGCTGGTTAGCTACAAGATTAACTACAGTCGTAATAGACTTAATGCTAAAGATTTGTTACTAAAAAACTGGGCACAGGCAACATTTTGGTAAATTCAACAACATTTTCTATTACCACATATCATCCAACTTTTGGCCTCATTGGAATGACTATGCTATTTTGGCAATCATTTGCTGGTAAAGTATGAAAAGTGGCATTCAATTTACTGAATCATCTAACCTTGGTATTGTAAAAAGGTTTAGATGTCATCAGATTCAATGACACCCATTTCACCATCAAAAAATATAAGGGCCATGGGTAAAAATGACTTTTGGAATCTTACTTAGCCAGACCTGACATCTCTCAATAGCTGGTTTAATATTCTTTCCTATTCTTTAGGTATTCTGGTTCTTGCCAAGACATGTAGAAATAAAAATACTTTACCTTTCTAGAGGAATATTTAACATTTTAAAACATTTAATTCACTTAGTTATAATCGTTTTTCTCCTATAACATATGCTTTTCATGGACATATTTTTCGGCATTGTAAGCGATGACTGTATTTTGGAAAGGCAGTTCTGGGCACTTGCAAGACAATAAGGTTGCAATGTTTCTTTCAGCCAGTGTGTAAGATAGAAGTTAAGTTGACCCAGCAAAACTTCTCTAGTTTCAGCAAATAAGGGGTTTCTTTTTTCTCTTCTGTGCCCACTTGAATTACAAACAACTTCTTGAAGCATCTGTTTTCACTAAATTTGACAGCCAGGAAGGAAGGTTCACAATTTCAGCAGCTGTTATTTGTTTTTTTCCTTTACTGAGAAGAGCAGCAAGACCACAGTATCTAGAGATTTGTTTGATTACTCAGCAGGACAGTAGAAGCAAAAGCGGAAAGATGATAGAAACCATGAGAAGACGAGCAAGGCATGACATGAGCAAACATCATAAAGGCATGGCTTGATAAGCATGATCCAAAAATAAAGTTCACTCTAATGACATAGTGACCAGAGGGAAGATTACTGATACCAAATAGCTGAAATCAAGGACTGATTCAAGGGCACTTATTAATGTGTATCATATACAAGCTGAGTCATAGATATCATTATTTCCAAAGCATTATTTACATTATTTCATATTATTGAACATAAGGTTAACAAACATTACTGTGTAACTCATAATGCCCTCTCTTTTGAATAAGTATTAATATGTTTCAAAGTAGGAGAGTGTTTGTTTCAAATGGCTTCAAGGGAACATATTTGCTGCCTTGCTCAAGAAGTCATTAAGGAGACAAGTTTGAAACCAGGGTTTCAAACACACATTGCCAGAGTGTGAAGAACCAATACAGAGGAAGCAAGGAAGGGTATAGAATAAATCTGAGCAGAAGACTCGGGAAAGATGCATAAAAAAGCAGAATGTCAAAGTCAGCATTAGAACAATAAAAGCAAATGAATATACTGGAAACAATAGAACCCAAAGCCAATCGACTTTACCGGAAGACAACACATGTATAACACTCAGTAACGTGTTAGGAACTAATGACTATTTCTTAGGAGTAGAGAGCCTGGGGCGTGCTATCGCCAGATTTGCTTCTGTGCAGCAACTCACAACACGAGACAGGAATAAACAGTATATTTTTGTGCAAAGTAAAAATCTGAAGAGTGTAAGACAGACAAGGAAAGGAGGTCCAATAATGAAAGAGGAAAACTTATAGGAAAAATATTCTCTCCTGAACCTGCAACAGAAGATAATGCTTTGTGAACAAACAATATTATTTAAAAGTAATGTTAAGAACCCTACTTCCAAACAACTGTGAACAAGGCAATTGATAGTTATTTGCCAATAATAGAAATAGAAAATGCTGAACAAGAGTTTAAAAAATGGAAATTCTTAGTCTAGCTTCTATAACAGAATACCAGAGGCTGGGTGGAATATAAACAACAAAAAATTTTGTCTTATAGTTCTGGAGTCTGGGAAGTCCAAGATCAAGTCATCAGCAGATTCAGTGTCTGGCGAGGGCCTGCTTCCTGGTTGACTTTTTGTTGTGTGCTAACATGGCCAACCGAGCAAGAGAACTCCCTGGGTCTCCTTTATAAGGATACTAATCCCTTTTATAAGGACTATGCCCTCATGAACTAATCACCTCCCAAAAGCATCACCTCTAGATATTACATTGGAGATTAGGTTTCAACTTAAATTTTATAGGATATAAGCATTCAGTTTACACCATTCTATCCTGGGCCCTCAAAATTCATGTATTTCTCATATGCAAAAAAAAAAAATCATTTCATTCCAACAGTCCTGCCCAGATTTAACATTTTCCTGAATCAAGTCAAAAATCTAAAGTTCATCATCTCATTTAAGTGTTGTCTGAATCAGATATGAGTGAAACTCCAGGTATGATTTATCCTGAGGCAAATTTTACTCTAGTTGTGAACCTGTGGAACCAAACATTGTGTGCTTCCAAAGTACAATGAGGAAACAGGCAGGGAAGAACCACTTCCATTCCAAAAGGGAGAAACAGGAAAGAAGGAATGAGTGACACGCCTTTGGAGTTATTCTTTCCTTGTCTTGAACAATAGTCCTGGGCTTCTGTTGTGTTGGCTGATTGGTCTCCTTATCAAAGAGTCTTCAGTCACCCTTGTGGTGATCTTTCCCCAAAGGCTTTCTCATTCTTTTCAATATAGATAGCCTGAGAGTTTTCCAAATCTTTAATTTCTTGTTCCTTTTTCCTTAACATTTCCATCTTGAATCTGAATTTTACCATAAGCAGTCAGGAAGAGCCAGTCCACTGCTTTAGCACTTTACTGAGACATTTCTGAAGACAAATATCTAGTTTCATCACTTGCGAGTTATACCTTCCACAAAATGCTAAAACAGGAACACAATTTACCCAAGTTATTTGCCATTTTATAGCAAGCTACTCTTTCTTACAGAGTCCAATAATACATTCTTTGTTTCCACCTGAGACCTCATCAGGTTGGCATTTGCCACCCATATGTCTACCAGCATTCTGTTGAGAATTACTGGGATGTTCTTTAGGAAGACTGAAACTTTCTCTAGGGCTCTCCTTTTTTCTTTGTGAGCCCTTACAGGAATCACCCTTAATGGTCTGTTCACAAGCATGTAGGCTTTTCCTAGCATGCATCTCTAAACTCTTCCAGTCTCTACTCATTACCCGGTTCCAAAGTCGCTCACACATTGTTAGGTATTTGTTATAGCAACACCCCCACTTTTGGGTACCAACTTTGGTCTTAGTCCATTTGGGCTGCTAAACTAATACTGTAGACTGAGTGGCTTAAAAATAGAAATTTGTTTCTCACAGTTCTGGTGACTGAGAAGTTTAAGATCAAGGCACCAACATACTCAGCTTCTGGTGACTGTCTCTGCCCTCTGGTTCATAGACAACTGTCTTTTCACTTTTTATCTTTTTATGTGAAGCATGGTCTCATGTTGCTAAAGGGGCAAGGAAGCCCTCTGGAAGCTCTTTTGTAAGAATACTAATTCCATTCATGTTACTTTCCAAAGGTTCCACATATGAATATCACATTATGTATTAGGCCTCCATATATGGATTTGAGAAGAACATAAACTTTCATTCTATAACAGTATCTATTTCCGATTTACTAACATTGTGAAGATACCAAGACAAAGAATATTCTGCATGATCATTAAAGTGGGAATTTAATTTTAGATAACAGAACTTTTTCAACTATCTTTCTATTAAAACTTAGAAACAAAGTACTTTCTTTTAACAAAAGATATCTTTATTTTATCTTCAGTGTGGGTCACAATGACCCTGAATTATTAATACTTTGGAGAACAAAAGAGTGCTTAATGCCATATGTATAACTTTACAGAAGTTTGCTAGTATCTTATAATCAAGAAGCCTGGAACACAAAAGAATTTCTAAGACAAAGAGCAGTTTTAAAATTGAGCGTTTGCTACCAAGACAGCGCTATGCATATTTGTAGGGGAAAAGATGCATGGACAGTGTATTATCAGTCTTTTGACATTTGCTTGACATAGTTTAATTTATTGGCAAATTAGACAAATAAACCAAGAAAAATGTTTTCCTTTTGTCCTCAAATTTCGATTATTTTAATTAAAAATGCATTATTATTCAAAGGTCATTTTGATTTTACAGGAAAGAAAGTTAAAATAGAATTGACTTTTTTAATTGGTGAAAATGTTACAGAACTGTGGTGTTTATAAAATAAATGAGTGGATAGAAAACCTGATAAGATTCATGTTGAAGAGACAGGTATGTTTCAATTCAGACAGACATGTTTTGAGACAGAATAATGGATGTGGTTTAGTTAAAAGATATGTGAAAACAATGTTGGAACAGTTGGTAAGTATAAAAATGTTGAAGTTAAGTTTTGGAGGAGATATGTTCCATGCAGTTGCAGATATAAAATAATTTTTTATAAATTGTGCAAAATATTCAAACGATGAAGCATCTGGCAGGAAAGAGAAATTCAATGAGCTTATAATCATTTCAAAATAACTATAAGAAGTGCTATTTACAAATTTGTAATTTAGATTTAGAGGAACTAATGAGGCCACATTGCCATTACATTTTTAAAAAATTGTCATCTTGCATTTTAGACCAATAAATATAGATTTTTGTCTTTGGGAAACAAGATATTGGTGTGAGGATATAGCATGAATAAGAGTAGTCAAGTGCATTTTAAGGGTCCTACTTAAAATCTTAAAAAGCAATGTTCCTGGGCCATGGACAGTGACTTAATCAGTTTTTCATTTTTAAATCTCTATCTCAGTTGAAGATGTGGTCCCTATATGAGTTAAAAGCACACTTGTAGTTATTGTTGCCTTTGCTGCAATCCCAACGTGATCATTTTGATTTTGCTTCCTAAAATTTTTTTAACTCTTTTTGATTTCTCACTATTCTAGTTCAATTCTTGTGCTTTGCCCTAAATCTATTGAATAGTTTTGCAATGAATCTCTTTGGCTCCAATTTTGAATATTTTTGAATCTCTTATTGAGTCTTTTGGCTCCAATTTTACTACTAAAGTGTTTTCTTAGTTAAAAAATGTGTTTATATATATATATATATACACATATATATATATAGATACACATATATATATATAGAGAGAGAGAGAGAGAATAGACAAGAACAATTTGAAAGGTTATTTCGGACAGTGAGATTATAGGTGATTTGCGTGTGTGTGTTACATTGTATTTCTATTTTTATTCCTGCACTGATCTTGAATTTGTTTTCTGTTAAATTACAAAATTAAAATTTTTTTTCTAACCTAGTCATCTATATGATCTACCTAGATTTGAAAAATTGTAATGACTATTGAGTCACATAACCTCAAAATTCACTGGTGAAACTTTTAGAATTATATTAGTCATGTTAGGTTACTATATGCTGAATTAACTAATAATCTTCAAAGATTTAAATTACCTTCACACCCAAAAAAATGTTTATTTCTTGCTTGTCAAAGGACTATTTTCTTAGGGATGAGACCTTATTCACTATTGTATCTAAAGTGAGGCACACAGTAAATTCTCAATAAATCTTCATTGAATAAATAAAATATATACATGCATGTACACACATTCCCTCCTCCTTCCCATTACTCTCTTCTCAGTTTCAGTTGTCTATCATTGAGGGACTCAGCATTCCCGGATGCTTTGATCTCATTGCCATATACACATACTACTCTGTTTCCTGTAAACTTGGAACATCATGGAGAATAATGTTGCTAGCTCTGTAATTCTTGTAATTCTTCCACCTCCCCTAGAAGTAGTGGATATAAGTTCTGCTTAATTATCAGTGTTCAAAGTTAGTTGTGGGGTGTCTTAGCTTGGGCTGCTATAGCAAAATATCATAAGCTGGGTAGCTTAAACAAAAATTATTTTTCACAGTTCTAGAGGTTGGAAAATCTAAGATCTAGTCACTGGCCAAATCATTGTGTGGTGAGGGCCTGCTTTCTGGTTCACAGTAGGCTACCTTCTCATTGTATTCTCACATGGCAAAGAGAGGAAGCAGACTCTCTAGGCAATAATAAGGGCACTAATCCCATTCATAAATGACTCATTTTATTGACCTTATCTAATACTAATTACCTTCCAAAGACCTTCCACCTCCTAATACCATCACTTCAAGTGATAGGATTTCAACATTACATATTGAGGAGGCACAAACATCCAGGCCCTAATCCAGGGTAGAAGTCAAACAGCATGTTTCTGGAAGGAGAAGAGAACCAGAAAATTTGAGAAACATTTGTCATTTTAACCACAATTAACACTTGTGGATTATATAAGAACAGAATCTAATGAGAATCACAATTAAGTTTATTGGCTCATTGAGAAAGACTATTTAAACATTAAAATAATTGGGTGAGTCATGGGCTGTTGCAATATGCAACCAGTCAATAATTGCATAAATATTAGAGGCAGTTCATTCCTCAGAAGAGGGTAAATGCTACATTGAAAAATTACAAATATTGGGAGAGATCCAAGATGGCCGATTAGCATCAGCACAGGATTATAGCTTCCAGTGAAAGCGCAGAGAGTGAGTGGACGCTGCAATTTCAGACGAATTTTTGTTGCCCACAGACTGGGAGATTCCCGGTGGAGGAACCACACGGGTCGCCAGCACGACTCTTTTGGCCGGCGCGGCTGATTTGCCAGCGCCCCGGCGTGGCGCTTCTCGGTGCAGAGTATATGGGACTGGGTGCCCTTTTAGTTGGGATCGGCTGGTTCCATCCCTACAAAAAAAAGAGCAATTGGAAGTGCTGAGGACTGAAAGTTTCACAGCAAGCACAGCTGAACCCAGGGAGGCCCAGCTCTGTGGGGAAGGGGCGTCCGCCAAAGGAAAACTAAGAAACAGAAAAAACTTCATCAACAAACAAGCTTGACGTCCACTCAGAGACCCAATCTGAAAGTCGGCAATTACAAAGACGACAGGTGGGTAAGTCCACAAAGATGGGAAGAAACCAGTGCAAAAAGGCTAAGGACACCTGAAATCAGAATGCCTCTCCTCCTACAGGGGATCGCAGCTCCTCATTAGCAAGGGAACAAGGCCTGACGGAGAATGAGTGTGATGAACTCACAGAATCAGGCTTCAGAAGGTGGATAATAAGAAACTTCTGTGAGCTAAAAGAACATGTTCTAACCCAATGCAAAGAAACTAAGAACCTTGAAAAAAGATTTGATGAAATGCTAACGAGAATGGACAACTTAGAGAGGAATATAAGTGAATTGATGGAGTTGAAAAACACAACACGAGAACTTCACGAAGCATGCACAAGTTTCAACAGCCAAATTGACCAAGCAGAAAAGAGGATATCAGAGGTTGAAGATCAACTCAATGAAATAAAACGAGAAGGGAAGATTAGAGAAAAAAGGGGAAAAAGGAATGAACAAAGTCTCCAAGAAATATGGGACTATGTGAAAAGACCTAATCTACGTTTGATAGGTGTACCTGAATGTGACGAAGAAAATGAATCCAAGCTGGAAAATACTCTTCAGGATATTATCCAGGAAAACTTCCCCAACCTAGCAAGACAGGCCAATATTCAAGTTTAGGAAATACAGAGAACACCAAAAGATATTCCTCAAGAAGAACAACTCCAAGGCACATAATCGTCAGATTCACCAGGGTTGAAATGAAGGAGAAAATGCTAAGGGCAGCCAGAGAGAAGGTTCGGGTTACCCACAAAGGGAAGCCCATCAGACTCACAGCAGATCTCTCAGCAGAAACCCTACAAGCCAGAAGAGAGTGGGGGCCAACATTCAACATCCTTAAAGAAAAGAACTTTCAACCCAGAATTTTCTATCCAGCCAAACGAAGCTTCATAAGTGAAGGAAAAATAAAATTTTTGTGAACAAGCAAGTACTCAGAGATTTCATCACCACCAGGCCTGCTTTACAAGAGCTTCTGAAAGAAGCACTACACATAGAAAGGAACAACCAGTATCGGCCATTCCAAAAACATAGCAAAAGGTAAAGAACATCACCATAATGAAGAATCTACATCAACTAATGGACAAAACAGCCAGCTAGCATTAAATGGCAGTATCAAACTCACATATATCAATATTAATCCTAAATTTAAATGGACTAAATGCCCCAATCAAAAGGACAGGCAAATTGGATAAAAAGCTAAAACCCATTGTTATGCTGTATCTAGACTCATCTCACATGCAAGGATACACAAAGACTCAAAACAGAGGGATGGAGGAAGATTTACCAACCAAATGGAGACAAAAACGAAAACAAAAACAGAAACAAAAAAAACCAGAAGCTGCAATTTTCGTCTCTGATAAAACAGACTTTAAAGCAGCAAAGACCATAAGAAACAAAGAAGGACATTACATAATGGTAAAAGGATCAATGCAACAAGAAGAGCTAATGATCCTAAATATATACGCACCCAATACAGGAGCACCCAGATACATAGGGCAAGTTCTTAGTGACTTACAAAGAGACTTAGACTCCCACACAATAATAGTGGGAGACTTTAACACTTCACTGTCAATATTAGACAGATCAACGAGATAGAAATTAACAAGAATATCCAGGACTTGAACTCAGACCTGGAACAAGTAAACTTAACAAATATTTACAGAACTCTCCACCACAAATCCACAAAACATACATTTTTCTGAGTATCACATTACACCTATTTTAAAAGTGACCACATAATTGGAAGGAAATCACTCCTCAGCAATTGCATAGCATTTCACAGGTTTGAATAAAATATTGGTTGGCTGCTTGTTTGCTATTTTCATCCCTTATTCCTTCCTGTCTCCATTGTTAAGCACAATTATTGGCATAAAGAGGTTTTTAATACCCATTTTTAGAATGCATTCTAGCCTGGGCAATAGAACAAGAATCCTGTTCTCTTTCCCTCTTTCTCTTCCTCTTTCTTTCTGTCTTTCATTCTTTTTTTTTCTTTCTTTCGGTCTTTCTTTCTTTCTTCTTTTCTCTCTTTTTCTTTCTCTCAAAAAAAAAAGAAAAATTATAAATATTTATATTTATTTATAATTGTAAATTATAAATAAAAACCAATGATCCTGCATATCCTATACAAATAAAAGAGAGTAGAAGAGAAATGGTTCCTCAGAAACCTTCTGAGGTTATCTCAAATTCATATATAATGTGAACCATGACACTTATTTTTCTCTTCGCATTTACACACATGCATTCCCTTAGAAAACATCAATTGTCACTGGTCCTGAAAAAGCCTGAAGAAGTTAGTAAAAAGTTTATGAGACTATATTGGGTATTCTTTCAATTTATAGTAGCAGTTCCCTATAGTAGAAGTTGATAGATTTCTCCAAGCTTTTACCTCTGAGGAAAAAGTTGATAAATTTATATAAGCTTTGGTTTACCAGCAAATATATGACCAGTCTCTCCAAACCACAGTGGAAGTTAAAAGCTTGTAGAATATTAGTAAAATATTACAAACTTGAAGAAGTGATAAACTTCCCCTACATTTCCACTTGATTTAAATGAGAACCTGCTGTGACTTCAACTTATGACCATATTGTAGACATTTTCTAATATTTCAATGTATAATATGTTTGGTAATCACATATTCATTATATATCTTATACAAATGGAAGTGGATTATAACATAGGAGGACATCCCCTAATGGTTAAGAGTAGAGACAGTCCTAGAACCCCCTTTATCTGAAACTGCTTATTTAACACCAATCATGTATACATATCTACAAATCCACAAACATCACAAAATTTCATAAATCTTCTCCAAGGGAGAAAACACATCTTAAGTACCATATGTGGCAGATAATTAATTAATACTAAAACACTTTTATTTTATATGATAACCCATATATAATTCTTTTATATATATACCTCTTATACAGATTTAAATTGTAAGAAAAAATTGTTACTGACATAATATTTTTTGGTGATCACTGTTTTATCATAACTCTGTTTTTTTTTTTTTTTTTAATGAGACAGTGTCTCACTCTGTCACCCAGTTTGGGGTGCGGTAGTGTGATTGTAGCTCACTGTAGCCTCTATCTCCCAGGCTCAAGCAGTCCTTTCACCCCAGCCTCCATAGTAGCTGGAAGTACAAGTGTACACCTCCATGGCTGCTAATTTTTAAATTTAGTTTTGTAGAAGTGGGATTCATAAATCTTAAAGCCCTATAATATTGGTGCTGGAATAATTTGTTGTTTACATGTTGATAATGGGATCCAACTGAAGATTATGTCAGTACAATTGAAGGAATAGTTTAAAAAAAGGACAAGCTATAATTAAAAATACTGAAAATATTCTATTTGAAGGGTACAATGGTTTATATATTCTTGCATTTTAAATAGTCAATTTATGATTAATTTGCAATCTAGGGCTTAAAATATATAAAGAGAGGCTTCTTTTGGTGTTTTAGTCATGAAGTCCTTGCCTACACCTATGTCCCGAATGGTTTTGCCTAGGTTTTCTTCTAGGGTTTTTATGGTGTTAGGTCTTATGTTTAAGTCTTTAATCCATCTGGAGTTAATTTTAGTGTAAGGTGTCAGGAAGGGATCCAGTTTCTGCTTTCTGCACATGGCTAGCCAGTTCCCCAACACCATTTATTAAACAGGGAATCCTTTCCCCATTGCTTGTTTTTGTCAGACTTGTCAAAGATCAAACCTGGTTGTAGATGTGTAGTGTTGCCTCCGAGGCCTCTGTTCTATTCCATTGGTCTATAACTCTGTTTTGGTACCAGTACCATGCTGTTATGATTACTGTTGCCTTGCAGTATAGTTTGAAGTCAGGTAGCCAGATGCCTCCCGTTTTGTTCCTTATGCTTAGAATTGACTTGGTTATGTGGGCTCTCTTTTGGTTTCATATGAAGTTTAAGGTGGTTTTTTTCCAGTTCTGTGAAGAGGGTCATAGGTACCTTGATGAGGATAGTGTTGAATCTATAAATTACTTTGGGCAGTATGGCCATTTTTACAATATTTACTCTTCCTAACCATGAGCATGGAATATTTTCCATCTGTTTGTGTCGTCTTTTATTTCCTTGAGCAGTGGTTTATAGTTCTCCTTGAAGAGGTCCTTTACACCCTTTGTTAGTTGTAGTCCTAGGTATTTTTTTTCTCTTTGTAGCAATAATGAATGGCAGTTTGTTCATGATTTGGCTCTCTGGAGGTCTGTTATTGGTATATAGGAATGCTTGTGGTTTCTGCACATTGATTTTGTATCCTGAGACTTTGCTGAAATTGCTTATCAGTTTCAGGAGATTTTGGGCTGAGACAATGGGGTCTTGTAAATGTAAAATCATGTCGTCTGCAAATAGAGACAGTTTGACTTCCTCCTTTCCTAATTGAATGCCTTTTATTTCTTTTTCTTGCCTGATTGTTCTGGCTAGAACTTCCAGTACTATATTGAATAGGAGTGGTGAGAGAGGGCATCCTTGTCTAGTGCCAGATTTCAAAGGGAATGCTTCCAGTTTTGGCTCATTTAGTATGATATTGGCTGTGGGTTTGTTGTAAATAGCTTTTATTATTTTGAGATATGTTCCATCAATACCTAGTTTATTGAGAGTTGTTAGCATAAAGAGCTGTTGAATTTTGTCCAAGATCTTCTCTGTATCTATTGAGATAATCATGTGGTTTTTGTCTTTGGTTCTGTTTATGTGGTGGATTACATTTATAGACTTGTGTATGTTGAACCAGCCTTGTGTTCCTGGGATGAAGCCTACTTGATCATGATGGATAAGCTTTTTGATGTGTTGTTGCAATCAGCTTGCCAGTACTTTATTGAAGATTTTTGCATCTATGTTCATCATGGATATTGGCCTGAAGTTTTCTTTTTTTGTTGAGTCTTGACAAATGGGATCTAATTAAACTCCAGAGCTTCTGCACAGCAAAAGAAGCAATCATTAGAGTGAATGGACAACCAACAGAATGGGAAAACGTTTTTGCAATCTACCCATCTGACGAAGGGCTAATATCCAGAATCTACAAAGAACTAAAACAGATTTACAAGAAAAAAACAAACCCATTCAAAAGTGGGCAAAGGATATGAACAGACACTTTTCAAAAGGAGATATATATGAGGCCAACAAACATGAAAAAATGCTCACCATCACTGGTCATTAGCGAAATGCAAATCAAAACCACACTGAGATACCATCTCATGCCAGTTAGAATGGCGATCATTAAAAAATCTGGAGACGGAAGCTGCTGGAGAGGATGTGGAGAAATAGGAACACTTTTACACTGCTGGGAGTGTAAATTAGTTCAACCATTGTGGAAGACAGTGTGGCAATTCCTCAAGGACCTAGTAATAGGAATTCCATTTGACCCAGCAATCCCATTACTGAACATATAGCCAAAGGATTATAAATTCTTCTATTATAAAGTCACATGCACACATATGTTCATTGCCTCACTGTTTACCATAGCAAAGACCTGGAACCAACCCAAATGCCCATCAATGATATAATGGATAAGGAAAATGTGGCACATATACACCATGGAATACTATGCAGCCCTAAAAAATGATGAGTTCAGGCCCTTTGTAGGGACATGGATGAATCTGGAAACCATAATTCTCAGCAAACTGACACAAGAACAGAAAATCAAACACTGCATGTTCTCCCTCATGGGTGGGTGTTGAACAATGAGAACACATGGACACAGGAAGGGAACAACACATACTGGGATCTGTTGGGGGGACATGAGGAGGGACAGCTGGGGATAGGGATTTGGTGAGGGATAACATGGGGAGAAATGCCAGATATAGGTGATGGGGTTGGAGGCAGCAAACCACATTGTCATGCATGTACCTATGCAACAATCCTGCATGTTCTGCAAATGTATCCCAGAACGTAAGTGCAATTTAAAAAAAAAAAAAAAAAAACACTTAACAGAAGATCTAACCTCTTAACAAACTTTAGAGAGCATAATAAAGTATTGCTAACTATAAAAAAATGAATAAAGAGAGGCCTCTTGTTCTCTATTAAAAGTTTGAGATTTTAGAATAGCCAAGTGGTGACTGGGAATGGTGGCTAATGCCCGTAATCCCAGAACTTTGGGAGAATCCTTCCAAGGTCAGATTGAGACCAGGAGTTTGAGACTAGTCTGAGACATAGCGATACCCTGTCTGAAAAAAATAGTAATTAAAAACAATTTGCTGAGCATGGTGATCCACGGATGTAACCCTGGCTACTTGGGAGGCTGAGGTAGGAGGATTACTTGAGTCCAGGTGCTCGAGGTTACAGTCAGCTGTTATCCCACTGCATTCCAGCCTGGGTAATGGTGCAAGATTCTGTCTCAAAAAACAAAAAAACAAAACAAAATACCCAAGTAGGAATAAAGAAGTCTTATTTATTTAATTGTAAAATTAGTTTAGTTAGTCATTAAGTAGTGAGAAGTATGATTGTGTACAGCTTAGAACATATAAATTAATATACTTCTTTTTCTTCATCTTTATTTTGTTGTACATTAAAATACCTATATAACATATTAATATTTGGTCTTATGATTTATATTGATATTTTCTTTTTAACATGTCTCCCTCATATTTAAAGTGTACTTCTTGTAAACATTTAGTAGATTTCTTTTTCTTAGCTGTCTCTCTTTTGATGGTTTATACATTTATGTTTAATGTAACTATTGACATCCTAGATCATTTTCTATTTATCTGCTTTATTATTTATTTATTTGTTCCTCCTTTTCTGATATTTTTTGAAGAGTGAATTGAAGATTTATTTTTTTCAGGTCTATCACCTTTTTATTTGTATCTTTTTCTAATTAATAGTTTCTCTAGAGATTATAAAATGCATTTCAACTAGTAACAGTCTTTTCAAAAATTGTCAGGTACTTTACAATGAGAGAATAATAAAACATATTTATTTACTCCTTATTGTCATATATTATGCTTCTACATATTCAGTAAACTCATAATATATTATTCTTATATTTTTATTACTTTTACTTTTGAACAGTTATTTTTTAGAGTTCAAATAAAATAATATCTGATAAGCATTTTATATTTTAAAAATATACTACATATAAATTATACATATTGTGGAATGCAGCATAATAGCCTTAAAGAGATGTCTATATATTAATTCCCTGGACTTGTGAGTATATTATGTAACTTAAAGGAGATTAAGGTAGCCAATTGCTATGGTTTGAATGTTTGTGACCCCTCCAAAATTCATGTTATAATTTAATGTCCAAAACAACAATATTACAAAGTAGAACTTTTAGGAGACGATGAGTCATGAAGGCAGACTCCTCTCCAAACGATGCAGAAACATGCTGCTATCTTGAAAGCAGACAACAGCCCTCTAGTGCCTTAATCTTGGACTTCTAGTGCCTTAATCTTGGACTTCTCAACTTCCAGACATGTGAGAAATAAATTTCTGTGATTTCCATTAGGTTGGTGCAAAAGTAATTGTGGGTTTGACCATTCCTTTTAATACCCAAAACCACAATCACTTTTGCACCAACCTAATAAATTATCTTGCCTGTGGTATTTTGTTATAGCAGCAAAATTGGTATCCAAATATAGGAAGAAATTGTTATCAACAAGTTGGATGTTGGTATCAAAAAAAAACACCTAAAAACGTGGAAGCAGCTTTGAAAGTGGGTAATGAGTAGAGGCTGGAGCATAAAGGCCTGTTTTATTAAGGGCTGAGAAGAAGAGTTGTAGACAGATCCCCAGTCTTCTTAGTGATTATCTAAATGATCATGATCAAAATATTGGTAGCAATGTGGACAGTAAAGGACCTCATTCTGATAAGGTCTTAGATGGAAATACGGAATATCTTATTGGAAACTGGAGCAAAGGCTATCCTAGTTACAAAGGGGCAAAGAACTTGGCTGCACTATGTTCATATTCTAGTATCTTGTGAAAGGCAGAACTTAAGAGCAGTGAATTATGATATTTGGTAGCAGGAGAAATCTCTAAGCAAAGTGTTCAGGGTGCTGCATAGCTTCTCTTAATCTCCTATAGTAAATTGCAAGAAGAGAGACATATTTTAAAGGTGGAATTTACAATTAAAAGAGAAGCATAACTCAAAAAATTAGAAAATTCTCAGCCCAGCCAGATTATAAAGAATGAAAAGGTATGTTTAGGAGAAAACACTAAGGGTTTGGCCAAGTGAATATTTGACAAAATGACTATGAATAGAAGGAAGACAGATGCTATTTATCAGAAAAATGCAAGTTTAACTCTGAAGGCATTTTGCAGATCTTGAAGACTGCTACTCCTGCTATAAGCCCAGAGTACCAAGAATGAGAGGGCAGAATGGTTTCAAGGGAGGGCTCAGTGTTCCCATGGGACCTCAGGGTTTGCTTTCCAGAACAACCTCAAGTTTCTGCCCCTCATGCACAAGCACAGCATCCCTCGGCTTCGCAGCGGGCTCAAGCTGACCCAGGCACAGCTTGGGCCACCACACCATAGGGCAGGGGCTACAACTTAGCAGTGTCCACAAAGTGCTAACTCCAGATTCCCAGAATGCATGAGTCATAGAGACATTGCTACCTCAATCTAGATTTTAAAGGATGCCTCAGAGAGATATTGGGCCCGGAGATCCACCGAAGAAGTGGGGCTACCACAGAGATCTTCACTAGGGCAAAGCTCAGTAGAGCTGTGGGCACAGGACTGCTCCCAAGACCACAGATCTATAGAACTACCAGCCTGTAAAACCAGTTGAGGAGAGTAACAAGTATCTGACTCCAACAAGTGAGATTTTCTGCATGGGCTGGGCTCAGCAAAGTCACAGGAATTGTGGGCCTAACCTCCACCCCAATATGTTCAGAAGTCAGGGCATGGAGTCAAAGAATGTTCTTCTTATGTCTTAAGATTTAATGTTGTTTGCCTTCTTGGGTTTTAGACATACTTGGGAACTGTCAGCCCTGTCTTCTTTCTTGTTGCTTGCTCCCTTTTGGAATGGGAATGTCTATCCTATGCCAATCCCATCATCATATTTTGGAAGCACATGCCTTGTTAGATTTTACAGGCTTACAGCTAGAGAAAAATTTGCCTCAGGATGAAACACACACCTTTCAGTTCTGCCCACATCTGATTTAGATGATATTTAAGTGAGATACTGGACTGGACTTTTGAGTAGTTGTTGGAACAAGTTAAGACTTTTTGGATTATTAAGATGAAATAAATGTATTTTATATGTGAGAAAAAGGAAAAAAAAATAAAAAGGTCACCAGGTCTTGAATGTTTGTGTTTCCTCCAAAATTCATGTTGAAATTTAACTCTGAATACAACAGTATTAAGAGACAGGGCCATTAGGAGATAACTAAATAATGAGAGCAAAGTCATCATATGTAGACTTAGGGATCTTACGAAAGATGGAGGCAACTGTGTTTATATCTTTTATCCTTCCATCCCTTCTGGCATGTGAGGACCTAGCACACATCTCCTCCAGAGGCCAAGATCCACACTGGACAGTCACTGAATATACCAGCACCTTGATTTTGGACTTTCCAGCCTCCAGAATTGTGAAAAATAAATTTTTATTCTTTATAAATTATTTAGTCTGTGTTATTTTCTCATAGCAGCACAAACAGACTAGGGAACTAAACTTTTGATCTAAAATAGGGAGTTTATCCTGGATTATCTGGGTTGGCCCCGTGTGCATCAGGGTCCTTCAAAGTGGAAGAAGGAGGCAGAAGAGATGAGCGATGTGCTCCAAAGAAGACCTAACCCACTGCTGCATCTCTGAGAATGGCGAATGAGAAACGTGGTCAAGAATGCAGGAAGGCAGACTCTAGAAGCTGGAAAAGGCAAGGAAATGGATCCACCTCCAGAGCCTTCAGGAACAAATATAGCTCTACCAACACCTTGATTTCAACCCAGTAAGATCAGTGTTGGACTTACCTACACAAATTTATGTTGTTTTAAGGCACTACATTTGTGATAACATGTGATAGCAGCAATACAAAACTAATAAACAAATATCTAATAAAGTAACATTTAACAGTTATTTGTTTTTATCAAACTATTTACTCTGATCTTGCCTATTTTTCACACAGATAGGCATTTGTATCTGAAATCATTTTGCTTCAGCCTAAATAACTTACTTAAGTACGACTTTTAGGGCAAGTCTGTCGAAGATAAATTCTCAATAGTTTTGTCCACCTATAAATGTCTTTCACCTTGTGTTTCATTTTGTTTTTGAATGAAATTTTTGCAGTATAGAATTCTGAATAAAATGATTTTTTAATTTAGCACTTTAAAGATGTTTCATAATTTTTTCTAATCTTCACTGTTTATGAAGCAAGGTCAGCCTTTTTCTTAGTGCTATATACCCACATACAATGAATTTACTCACTTTCCCATCTGCTCTTAGATTGCTTCTTTATGCTTGGTTTTCAGTACTTCCCCTACGCTATGTGAAAGTGAGGTATTCTTTGTATTCATTCTGCTTGGCGTTCACAAACTTTTTAGATGGATGGATTGACGTCTTTATGAATTAAAAACTTATCTCCCATAATATCTTTAGATATTTCTTCTGTTTCATTCTCTTTCTTCATTCCTTTTATGACTAAAATTACATATACATTTGATTGATACTGTCCTACAAGTCTTTAGAGACTCTATTTTGTTTTTATTACACTTTTGCTCCCTTTGTATATTTTAGTTTGAATAATTTCTATTGAGATTTCCTCAATTAACTGATAACTTCCTCCTCTTCCTCAAATTTTCTAATCTATCAAATTAAATCTCAAATTCTCATATTGTAACTTTTATTCATAGCATTTATATTTGGGTCTTTTTCATAGGTTTCTCCTTGTTGCTGAAAATTTTCATTTATTCACAGATATCATCCTCCCCCTAACCCTGAAATATCATCATAGTTATTTTCTAAACTTCTTTCAGGCTATTTGTACATCTGGTACATCTTTAAATTTGGTTCTTTTGACAGTTTCTTTAGTAACATTAATTTTTTTCTTCATGTGTCCTATAGTATATTATTGTATTATATGAAAAGAACTATGGAGACTAAAATAAATTATTATTTAAACCTAGAAAAGGGTCCAGCTTTCTGTTAGGTTTCTGGTGTGGGCAGGAGAGTCTTAATCTGTTAATTAAGCTGGGTCTGGGCTTTGTTTTTTCTTTAGCTAGAAACATTTACTACTGTATTCAAATAATTTTACCACTGGATGTGAGTTTCTTTTCAGCAGGACTTGGGATGTCAGCCTGGAAAGACTCCAAAGATCGTTCACGATTCATAGCCTAGCTACAAGCTTTCAAAACTGTGAGAACATTCATTCTGCCTTAAGCTCTGGCTGTCAGGTTTTGAGGCTGGTGAGGAGCTCTCTCCTGTCGTGGAGGTCTGACTCTCAGACTTCTTCATTCCGGCTGCCCATTCCTCAGATTTGGAGTGGGAATGCTGTAGCAGGGGATGGGTTCTTCAGTAAGGGCCTCAAAGGCCTTCGATGTAGTTTTCCTCATTCTCTTTTTTTGTCTACATTTCTCTGCAAGTTCTGTGCACTGATGCCTCAAGTGGCTCTCTCTGTGCAATCCTTCCTCTACTACTCCATTTCCTCTGACCCTCATCTGTGGTGTTTTTCCCTTCCTTCCACTGCTCCACCATGAAGATGATTAAGATCTTTTCTCTTCTGGCAGGAGATTATACCTTTTTTGGATTTTAGTTGTTTCGGGTTTCTTTGGCCTCAATTTTCTAATAGGTTTTAATAAAATAAAATGTTTCTGTGCTGTTTTCACTTATATTGAAAGTCACACGACCCACTTTCTATATTTTAAGCTAAGTGTAAAGTCTAATATGTTCTTTTAAAACTAGGGTCACCTTATTTTTGTTTATTTTCATTTTCATTATATTAGTTTTTTGGGTTGTGAAGTTATTCTCACAATCAGATGACTGCGCATTTCTGCCATCTTAGCTATTTATTTTTATATTTTTAAACAACGTTGAAAAAATTCCTGCATGATTCCTAGAAGTAGATACCTATTCACGCTTAATCTACTAACCAGTAATGAACATATTATGGTCTCTGGATAATTTACTCATAACAAATGTTCTTGGCAAAAAATGAAAAACAAATGAAGGAACTAAGTGATTAAGTTTGAAGGTTATTTAAATGTTCTCTTACCCTAAATTTTTATTTGAATTTCCCTTGTTTTGGTAGAAAATCACCAATATTTTATTAATTATTGATTTGTTCTGATTTCTTCTTACCTGATCTTCATACATTTAGTATTATAACATAATACTCAATTCAATAATGGCATGTGCTTCTTCTCTTCCAGAACATCTACTATCTTGTTTAAAGTTAGAGCGCTCGTCACACATAAATCAACTCCTGTAGCTTGCCATTGTTCACCTAGTGTTCTATGAAAGACACATTCTGTCCTTATACCTTGGAATATTTTTCTGATACTTCCTTTCCTTTCTGGTAAGAGATCCAAACAACCAATTATTGCCTTATTTTACAATACTTATTTTATAATTTATTTGAAATCATCTATTTTTGTCCTGGCATTTTCTCATATTCTGTCATTTCGTTAGCTAACATTCTGACTGTAGCAGCATTTTTCCAGTTGATGCAGTTACTTCTTTGTAAGAGGAGCTCCAAAGGATAATGGCTTTTATTTCATAGTTGTATAATGCAGAAGAAAGTGATGACCTGTAGTCTTTGGTGGCTTAGAAGTAAACATTATTTGTTCACTGAATTAATTTTAAAAATACATGGGATTAAGCCATACATCAAATTATAGTTCATATTTCAAAATGGTTTCATCTTTATTCTAGTATATAATAGCTTTTATGTGAAGTGTATATCCTGTAGAATGTTGTTAAAAATATTTGCCTCTGAATATGACTGCATTTCTTAAGATAAGAAAAAGGGTGTTAAAGGGAAGGTAGTCTGTCTGTCTCTCTCTCTCTCTCTCTCTCTCTCTCTCTCTCTCTCTCTCTCCCTCTCACTCTTTTTCTCATTCTCATAGCTAGAAACAGTCTACCAGCCTACCAGTTCCTTCAGGATATTTACTATTATTTTTATTTCAAAAGTCACCAGTCTAAAAAGTTCTAAATTTAAAACAAGATACTTTGTGATAGTAATCTAATTATACCCCCTTCTCTCCAGAGTCTTGAGAAATATGTTGTTATAGGGACATGAACCTAACCATCAAGCTTCTCAAAATCCTAATTCTGGAATCCTAAGTTAATGGATTATGCACGGAAAGGGTAGAAATGTCCTATTTTGTTAAATAGTCTTGACATTTTTACAAATATGAGCAACTGTACCTGCACTCTTTACATTCTACTCTAAATGTTTCAAATCTCCAAACTTGCAAAACTTGAGATTTTTGTTCCAAAGAGATCATAATATTGTATAGTATAAAGGAAGACAAAAGGCATAGGTAATTTTAGCAGCAAAACAATTGATTCAATTATTCTCATGTTACTTGAGTAAGGGAGAAGAGGACTGGCAAATGCATATTGATTGATTTTAAAATGCTGACCTAAGATAGGGAAAGAAAGCAAAGACTGCCTGAAAAGCTTGTGAAGTGGCTCATAGCAGAACATTATGATGTTTGTGCTGATTTAGTTGTACCCCGGAGCAAGGAGAGGTTATTAATATTACTGTTTGAGTTTCCTCAGGTATCTGCATATGGGATATGGTTTAACAATAAGGAAAATTTCAGCCCTGGTGTGTGTGGTTAACTTTCATCATAGAGGTGCTACCGTGCTGTCTTCTTTATGCATAGTTTATTCTATATAAAAATCTTGTATGTGGTAAATACCCACAAGTGGATGATAATGTTCAAGTTGTTTTAAAAAATCATTTGTGTCTGGGTAATATTTTAAAGTATGTTATTGCATGCTTTTCTTATCTATATATGTTGACATTTTCCTTCCTCAGGCAAGATATATGGCAGGGCCTCAGGGAAGACATGAAGCAAGGCCAAGGGCACTTTTCAAAAGTTTGGGATCTTACATCTCCTCATCGGTACACTCAATACACCTCACCCCCAAACTTAAGCTCTAGATAGGATTTCTATGCCTGATCGAGAAGATACAAGCGATATAGGGAGTGTGAAAAAAATACGTTTAGTATGAAAAAAATGCACAAGGAGAAAGGTATTCTCCCTATAAAGCCAAAAAGAGATTTATTGTGGCTGTGCGCCATAGAGAGGTCTGTGACTCTGGGCAATTTAAATCATGTTCTTTGGGAACAGTGCAAAAGGAATAGCTGCATGGTCTGTTTGCATGCATGACACTGAAACTAAGGCCCTGATGGCAGGGAGAGTGGATGTCTTGTAGTAACATGTTTGCCTCTATGCAATCTCAGCGTCCAGAGAGAGAGCACTTCCACTTCTTGTCTACAACAAACTCCTTTGTGCCTTAGGACAGTATATGGCTCTAAATCTCTGGTATGACTGAAGAAAAAAGAAACAGTGGGCAGAGGAGATGACAAAATAGAATTAAGATTGTAATCCTATGGAATCAGTGGTCAGATCTTAAGTTGAACTCCTAAAAAAAATATGATTTCTTATATACCTACCTTTGTAAAATGTGGTTCAAAAATGCTATGGGAGCTGGGTGCACTGGATTTCACCAGTAATCCCAGTGCCTTGGGAGGCCAAAATGGGAAGATCGCTTGAAGCCAGGAGTTCGAGACCAGCCTGGGCAATAAAGCAAGACCCCATCTCTACAAAAAGAGATTTGAACAAACTTAGCTGGGTGTGTTGGTGTGTACATACAGTCCTAGCTACTGGGCTGAGGTGAAAGGATCACTTGAACCGAGGAGTTTGAGGCTGCAGCAAGCCATGATGGTGCTATTTCACTTTAGCCTGAGTGACAGAGCAATACTCTGTCTCTAAAAAAACCTAACAAACAAAAAATATGATGCATACTTGTGTGCACAGTATGTTATTGAGTGGCTAAGAGAATTAACTTCCAATAATAAATACTTCTGTCATCTGGATGAAGTACTCTCTTACTGTTCTTTAGGCAAATAAACGTTGATTATTTTCAGACGCTAAAGTTGAGCTTCAGAATCATGTCAACCTTCCTTTCAATAATTCAGTCTTCTTAAAATGAAGACAACATTAAGAAACACCTCCATATTATTTCATGGTGTATAGGCATCATATTTTCTTTATCCAATCTGTCATTGATGGGCATCTAAGTTGATTCCTTGTCTTTGCTATTGTGAATAGTGCTGCAGTGAACATTCATGTGTGTGTGTCTTTAGGATAGAATAATTTATATTCTCACTTATAAGTAAGTGGGAGCTAAATGTTGAGAACTCATGAACACAAAGAAGGACACAGACAATGTGGTCTTCTTGAGGGTGGACGCTGCCAGGAGGGAGAGAAGCAGAAAGAATAAATATTGGGTACAAAATTTAATACCTGGTAATACCAGGTTGACGAAATAATCTGTACAACAAACTCCCATGACACAAGTTTACCTGTATAACAACCCTGCATTGTTACCTATGTAACAATGCAGGATTATATTACGTATATAACATTTCTGAACCTAAAAAAAAATGTAAAAAAGCAAAAAAGAGCTATAAATAGAGTCATACTTCAGGTGTCCTGTTGTCTATGGGAAATTATACCTGTATGAGGCTCACATAATAGATACATCAAATCAATCTGTTAATTTTTTTTATCAGTCTAGGATATAGCCATATACGGCACTTTAAATTTTGATTAGTTTTCCTCCATCTTTTCTACTATGAAGTTGAGAAGGTGAAATGATTGGGGTGGACTGGCGAAGAGGTTAAAATTAAAAGAAACCAAAGAGGACAGCACTAAAAGACTTCATAATCAGGGAGTCCTAAAGTTCCTTTTGTATGAGTTGGATTTTATTGTCATGCATAATCTGATGGTTTCGTTGTCTAGCCCTTTCCTTGCACAACTGTCAATTTCAGTATTATCTTCTTATGCTTTATAAAGTTGCCACTTTTTTTTTCAAATTATTGTGACTTAGTAATTATACATACTGTGTGTATAAAACTCTAGATATATTTTAATATTTTCTTTGGTACAATTTGACTACAAATATCTTCATGCATCAGAGTGTTTTAAGGACACATTTTAATAATAGAAAAATATTAAATGAGTTACCTTGAACTTTGAAATCTGAAGCTCTGAATCTGAAACCTTATCTCTGTGTGATAAATTAGTTAATATAGGTAGAGTACTTAGAAAATAATCTTAAGTCCTGCTAAATGTTATGTAAATGTGTGCTATGACCATTTTTAAATGATTTTCCAACTTTTTATTTTAAAATAATTTTAGACTTAAGGAAAAGTTGCAGAAACAGAGAGTACCCTTATACTCTTCACCTAATTTGTCCTAATGTTAACATCTTATAAAACTAGGGTACAATTATTGAAACTAGAAATGATAAAATTACTAATAGAAACTCAATGGCTTTTGGTGTTAAAACACAAGCTGTCGCATCCCAGTTCATTGACTGTATAGTTCTAATATCTCCT
>PVKP010016657.1:0-47720 GCA_004027715.1 Plecturocebus donacophilus
TTTTTTTTTTTTTTTTTTTTTTTCTTTTGAGACAGAGTCTTGCTCTGTCACTCAGGCTGGAGTGCAGTGGTGCAATCTCGGCTCACTGCAAACTCCGCCTCACAGGTTGAAGCAATTCTCCTGTCTCAGCCTCCTGAGTAGCTGGGATTATAGGCATGCACCACCATGCCTGGCTAATTTTTGTATTTTTAGTAGAGAATGGGTTTCTCCATGTTGGCCAGACTGGTCACAAACTCCTGACCTCACATGATCTTCCTGCCTCGGCCTCCCAAAGTGCAGGATTACAGGCTTGAGCCACTGCGCCTGGCCTAATTTTCTTTTTTTTAGTATCTTCCTCAAATTTCAGGTTAAGTGCCTTCCCAAAATGAACTGGGTGCCTTTTCATCCTTAACAGCCTGGAAAATTGGAACACAGAAATTATCTGGTCTTTACATTTAGTGAAAGGAGTAATTATGAAGGATTTCGGAGGGCAAGTTTAAGTCTCAGTAACTTTAAGTCAAAATCTGATTTCCAGGTATAACCTCCATAAACACTGGTACTACAGAGCAAGCAGATACAGTGAAAGTTGTTCATGAGGCATGGTTTACAATAGTAAAAAGAAATTAAAATTTTAAATATCCATAAATAAATAGTTACATGATATTAATACATCCATACTATGAAATAGAAATTAAAAACATCTTTATATATTGACAAGAAATACCACCCAGAAAGTAATCAGGTGCAAAAAGCAAGATGGGTATGGGAATATGATGCCATTTGTGTAAAAGCATAAAAAAAATACATATATATATGTTTTTAGCTCATTAAATTGACATAAATGCATCTACCTGCCCATTTAACCCAACTGTTAAGAGTGGGCATCACTGACGAGGAACATGGTACGGGGGGAAAAGGAATGGAATCCTTTGGGCTGTTTTTTTCTATGCACATTAAAACATTATGCACAACTTATTATCATAAATATGAATGATGAAAAAGACCAAGCGATCTAGAAGTGAAGAAAGAGGAAAAAGCAAGATGAATCTATGTATTTAAACAATCTTCCGTGAGGAGGAAATGAAGAAACGATGAGGTACAGTTCTCAGAAGAACAAGTAGAGAGCATGGTGGCTCACACCTGTAATCCCAGTACTTTGGGAAGCTGAGGTAGGCAGAGGCACCTAAGGTCAGGAGCTCGAGACTAGCCTGGCCAACATGGTGAAACCCTGTCTCTAGTAAAAATACAAAAATTAGCTGGGCGTGGTGGCGGGCACCTGTAATCTCAGCTACTCGGAAGGCTGAGGCAAGAGAATCACTTGAACCCAGAAGGTGGAGGCTGCAATGAACTGAGATTGCACCCCTGCACTCCAGCCTAGGTGACAGAGTGTGACTCTGTCTCCAAAAAAAAAAAAAAGAAAAAAAAAAAAAAGAACAAGAAGTAGAGAGAGGAATTGTTTTTCCTCTCTCCTGGTGAGGGGAAGGATTAGAGAAAACAGAGGCTGAAAACAAGTTTAACAGAAAACAGCCAGAGAAGAGGGGATAATTAGTATTTTCAAGTCTCCTATAGAGATTCCAAACCTTGCCTCAATTTCACTGGAAACAAAGTATAGGTAAATTAGGCACTCACCTGGGACATGGCCATCCTGTTCTGCTCTGGACAAAGGATGGAGATCTATAAAGGCAAAATTAGGAGAGTACACTAGGTAGGTGTTAGACCATTATTACCGTCCTGATAGTAATTACCCTTATACCCTGGGGAGAATGATCTAAAAACATGATCTGGTAGCTCCAGCCTGTTTCCATGACACTCTACTAAGATCATGTGGGTTTTACACACGAAATTTTGTTTCCCTTACTGGATAATGTATGACTTGTATCTAAACACATCTACTTTAGAAACCAGTAACAACGTAACATCTCCTTTATCTTAAAAGTTCTATTCCTAGACATTTGTCATAATGAAACAATCCTAAATGTGGAAAAGCTGAAAGAATGTTAACTGTAGTCATTTCTACCATTAAAATATTAATAAGAGGGCCAGGCGCAGTGGCTCACGCTTATAATCCCAGCACTTTGGGAGGCTGACGTGGGCAGATCACTGGAGCCCAGGAGTTCGAGACCAGCCCGGGCAACGTGGCAAAACCCCATCTCTACAAAAATTAGCCAGGCATGGTGGCACGCACCTGTAGTCTCTGGTACTCTGAAGGCTAGGTGGGAGGATTACTTGAGCCCAGGCAGTCAAGATTGCAGTGAGCCAACATGGCGCCACTGCACTCCAGCCTGGGTAACAGAGGGAATCCCTGTCTAAAGAAAAACCAACCAACCAACCAACCAAACAAAAAATTGGAAGCAACTAAATGTCCAGCAAAGAGGACACAGTTAAAAAATATGACACATGCAAAAGCAGGTATACTGAACAGGCTTTAAAAATGCCATGGAATTTGTTTTTAGTTCCTAATGTGTTTAAAAGCAGGTTCCAAGAAAGCAAGCAAAGTATGATCTCATTTTTGATAATCAATAGGCACATATATGATGTCTCGAAGGATTTATTAAAATGCTGATATTGGTTACTTTTGAGTGGTGATTTCAATTTTCTTTTATTTGCATTTTCTCAATTTTTGACAAAGAATATTACCAGTAAAACAAAAATTAAAAATTATTAAAAATTACCTCTTAACAAACCGATCCCTAGAGGTGAAAAGACCCTCTGCAAGTGTATATGAGTAGGATCTCTGGATGTGGTTTGGAGAAAGGAGCCCAACCAGGGCTCAGAGGGCTGCAAGGGAGGAGCGGTGCGGGAGTGGGTGGGTGGGTAGCAGCCCGGCAGCATCAGTTCTGTGAGGGGCTGAAAACCACTGTGCCTGCTCCCCTGCATCCGCCTCTCTAACTGACCACCTACCCCGTTCCCACCCCACCACTTCCTCCTTTCTCATAATCTGCGTTTTGATTGCCAGGGTCCTCCTTCTTTGGCAGTTTTTCAAAGAAAGTTTCAGCAAGGAGCTTCTGTGCAGAGTAACCGTTTCATACTGCAGCAATCACTGCGACAGCATCAAGACAACAGGGTTCAGCTCTTTGTAGGTTAACAGGTCACGTCTTCAGATCCAGTTTCATTAAGCATCAAAATAAGGCAGCGGAGCTGAATGACAGCATACATAGAGACTACTCTCTAATTCTATAAACTAATAATATAATCTATTTCTTGCACTTTGGTCAGGATGGAAGGAGACTCAGCATTTCCCCTGGAAGCAGGTGCCTGGTTGATGGTGTGGGGCCGACTCAAATTTGGAAATAGCCAATGGCAAGAGAATGGGTGTGCTAGGAGAGGTCAAGTCCTCTGTGGCTGGCTGTGATCCTTCCCAGCCTTATCCTGCCTTTGCAGGCACTACAGCAGGGCACCTGCCCCATGGGGGACATCCATGCCACCATCCACCTGTGATTTTCACCTGTCCCTCCTCCAGCAGGAATCAAACTGCGCTGTCACATGGTCCTTAATGGCACCTGGAAGTTGAGCCAGCTTTGCTCTGTCTCAGCTGAAGGGAGGGACAAAGGCCACTATGGGTCCAGCTCTTCTAGGTCCTGCTGTATTGTGAGCCTCCTTTCTCTGCCTTGAGGATCTAGGTCTGGGCTCTGGCTGAGGCTTCTCCTTCAACTTGCCTCAGCTCAGCATACCTCTCTTGTGTCCAAGGAGGCAGAACCAAGGGGTTCAGAGACAAACACACCCCAGCTGGGACCATCACTGTAGCACCAGATCTCTGCCTGTGACCCAGAGAACTCACCTCCTCCTGGGGCCTCAGCCTAAGTTTTCTAAGCGAGGAAGCCGGGGCACAGATAAACTGGAGTCTGAAGTCTGTGAGCAGTCGTCTCAGGTCTGCACTCTGACCCTGAAAACACAATGACCACAGGAGATTCAATTAGCAACATCTACGCTCCCTTCATACAGTGAAGCTGAGTAAAATCTAAAGGTTTGTACCCAACAGAAGAGGGACAATGCCTCATTCTAGCTTTAACAGTTAACATTCATGCACAGCTCAATTATCCTCAGTGAGCGAAACCCTGCCTTCCTGAGCCCGGGCTTTGGAACCAACTGATTGCCTGCTGCACCACTTTTATTCACTGAAGAAACGAGTGCCTTTCATGTGCCAATTCTCTGTGTTGGAAATGCATCAATGAACAAAATCTCAAAGTCCCAGCTCCTGCAGAGTTTCTAGTCTAGCCAGGGAGACACACAGGAAACAATAAACATGATAAAGCACAGGAAAAAAAAAAAAGCATTCCTCAGGTTGCTACCTATGTGATTTTGGACAGGTTGCCAAGCCACACTAAGCCATTTTCTCTCTATAAAATGAAGATAAGAAGATAATCATGCTACTACTGCATAGACCTCCTGTGAAGGTTAATGTGAAACATTTGCAAGGTTGCGTGGCAGTTATTAGGCGCTCAATCTAATTTAGTGACTCAATCTAACAGTTACTTGCTGGCCCCGAACCTCGCCCCCAGCACTCATGCCCACAGGCCGGCGGGTCTCAGGGAACCGGACCCTGGGCCTGGCTCAGAGGGTCCTGAGAGCAAGGGGTCTGTCTCAGGCGGGGAAGTGGCCTGGAGGATGGGCTTTTGAGCTGGGCTGTAGAGCCACCCTGTCACCCACAAAAGCGTTCACCCATGGCCCCGTGACCCCACGGCCCCGTCAATCCCCGACCCCCATCAAAATCATTACCACCTCCGCGTCAGTCTTACTTCACCGCCAAGAGCCTGAAACCTCAGACAACGACGACAGCAGCCAGTGTGAACCAGGAACCGCCCTCCCAGGTCAGCCGAGCACTTCCGCTTCCCACCACCCCCTGGGAACGCGCGTTGGGGTTGGAGCGTGTCGCAGCGTCGCGCACGCGCAGTAGCACGGGAGTGAGTGCGCCACCGCCAATGGCCAACATGGCGACTTTCAGGAGTCATATGTTTCTGATAGTGTTCGGTTTGGGGACAAAAGCGTGTGACCATTTTCCGCGGCAAGTGGTACAAAAGGCCCAGGGAGTCATCCCTTGGCGGCGAGAGGCGAGCAGACTTTTTAGCGGCTTAGCTCCCGCCCGCAGGGAGGCCGAAGTCCCCCTTCTCCCACTTCGTCCTCCTGCATCGCGACCCTTCCAGTCGCTGCAGCATTGGGTGTTCGCGTCCTTCTGTCCCGAAAGCCATTGTTCCCGCTTTTTTCCCCTCCTGGAAACAGGAAAAAGAGTCGCGCCTCTGGCGTCAGTAGCGCTCGGAGGCGTGGCCATCTAGCGTCCAGGCGCGTCCCAGGGAACCCGACCCTGGGCCTGGCTCTCAGAGAGTCCTGAGATCAAGAAGTCTAGCGCAGGAGGGGAAGTGGCCTGGAGGATGGGCTTTTGAGCTGGGCTGCAGATCCAGCAGTCTCTTGAAATGAAAAAAACCCTCATTCTGATTTTTCTCTGTGCAGGAACTCCAATTCCTGAGATCCTAGACACCCTGGGAGAATCTGGATTTTACTTTCTTGAAAACGCACTGTAAATAGCAGAGAGACGTTTTCTATGAGAATGCCAGCCAGTGGCAACATGGCCCGCTAAAAAGGCCTGTAGTGGCCTTGAGGAAAGTTTTCTGTTTTCTGTTTGGGCCTGGGGAAAACAGGACAAGTGTGTTCTCCATCCCTCCGTGCCTGCCTGGTCACCGAGCAGGCTTCCTTGGGTCAGGCATGGCAGGGTCTCCATCAGGTACAAAGCAATCCCTTCTGTGCTGGAGCCAACTGGTGCCAGACACTGTTTCTATAAACAGTGTCAAAGCTGATCATGGAATCCGTCAAACATGTATTTAATTTCCATTTGACCATGGATCTTTCTCCTTTTTCTCATCTGCAGGTTAACTTTTATTCCCCAGGTAGTTTGAATGAGTCTCAGCCCAAATTTGCAAACTCAGTACAGCTATCCCCTGGGAAGTCACCCCGTCTAAGCCTCCTGTACAAGTCCTAAGAAAAGAACCTGTTTTCCCTTGGGCATGTGAACAGTTTATTATCACTCATTCAGATTTTCATATGTATGTGTTGCTGATGGCCAGGTTTAGAGATACCAACCTATTTATTTCTAGAGGAGAGGTGAACTGATAACCTTCTTTTCAGACATCACTATCACTAGGCAGGAATTGGTTAATAGTATGACAGTGTCCTGAGGACAATAGAGAAACTGCAAACTGCAAAAGCACCTGGTCTGTGGCCCTGGCCAGCATCTCTCCATATCCTGATTCTGCAGGAACAGGTATTTCTGCAAAAACAGAATTAACTGGTGTTTTAGATGTGGCTAGATGCAGGGCAAGCTCTTATTTCCATGCCAGCATTTGCTATTCATGATGTTAGTATTCAAAAATCAAGAAACACCCTGCCTGGGCCATTCGTGTCTACTAATCCATTGGAAGAGAAGACTGGAATCCACCACTTTCTTGGGCCTCAGTCCCCTCTTTTCTGTCATAGCTGAGGACCACCTATCCTAGATGGCTGCTGTTATTGTTCAAAGAAACATCTTTAGAGCCTCAAGCCCAGGAATAGCCCATGGCAGGCACCTGGTAAATGTTGGTTTTTACTGTCCTCTCCCAACATTACGAAACATGCTTCACTCTCCGCAACTGCCCCTGTCGATTTCCATAGGCGGGAGAGTATCCAGTGTTAAGTGGAGCTGGTATTTTCAGAAATGAAGCCCCTTTCCTTATTTGTGCCAGCCTGTTTTTTCTTGAGCATATGGGCATTGCATTATTACCCACTCTGTATTTTATTTGTATCTGTTAATGATAGCCAGGTTCAGCGATACCACCCTATTTATTTCTAGAGGAGAGGTGAATTGATAACCTTCTTTTCTCATATTGAGAGGGGAGACCCACCACACCTCCTTCTATTTCACCTCCTCCCTCCCCTGCTTCCAGATGGGAAGGAGAGTGAAGAAGGAAAAATAAAATACCAAGGAGCTGGGAAAATGACTCCCCTTTAGTTCCCAGCATCTCTGCTATCTGTTAACCTTGAAAAGGCTGCAAATGAATGTTTTCCCTGCCAGCTGGAGCCCTGCACTGGTTCATGCCCCCATGTCTCCACAGACCAGGCTCCCTTATGGAAACACCTCTGCCAACAAACAGCTTGTTGCTTTTGTCTTGTCTCTGCAAGCCCCCTCCCCTGCTGGGAATTAGCAAATCAATGAAGCCAAAAGATTGTAAGGTCGGACATCCAGCAAATGGACAATGACATAGTTCCACCTCAGTTTCCCCTTTAGCATTGTAAGCTTATAAAAGGGGAGAGAAGCTGCAGCTCGGGGGAGCTCGGCGAATGAGGCTGTGGCCCCCCGCAGCTCCTGGCTGAATAAAAAGCCACTTCCTTCCTCAGTTAGGTGTTCGAGAAGTTTGTTCCCTGCCGCTCCTGCTTCAATATCACTATCTCTAGGTAGGAAAGGGTTTAATATAAGAGTTAGTGTGAGTGTCCTGTGGACAGCATAGACATTCCCTCCCCCACCCACAAGTTGCAGAAGCACCCGGTTTGTGGTCTTTGCCAGCCTCTCTTCATATCCCGATTCTGCAGAAACAGGTGCTTGAACATTAGAAGGGGCTGAATCTTTGGATGGGGTTTCCTGACGGGCACACCATTATTAGGATGCTAGCATTTGCCGTTCATGACATTGGCATTTGGGGATCAAGAACACAGGAAAGTTTTTCCACCCACCACTATGTTGACTGTTGGGATCTACTAATCCATTAGAAGAGAAGGCTCAAATCCATCATTTACTGACCTGTTGGGCTTAAGTTCCCTCCTCTTTGCCATAGCCAGGCACCACTTGTCCTAGATGGCTCCTGTTTTGTTCAGAGGAACATCTCTAGAGCTGCAGGCCCAGGTATATGCCTTGGCAGGCACCTGGTAAATGATGTTTTCATTTTCCTCTCTCTCACACTATGGAACATTCTGGTGCCCCTTTTGGACTTTTCCATACTGTGGGTTTCCCTTTTGCCATCTCCTTGCACAGCTCTGCCTGTGCCTAGCACCAACTTTGCCCAGGATCACTACTTATATCCACCTGCAAACGTTTTTAAATGCATAAGTTAGGCTTCTTAATGAGTTGAAATTTATTTTATTCCTGATGCTACAATATTATCATTTGGATTGGTACCCAGTCCACAGTTTGTTTCAGTCATCCTGGTGGGGTGGGCCTTCTGAAATCCATTTTGAGCCTCTCCTTAGCAAAGGACTTGCTAGGTAATTTGTCAGGAAGTTCCAGACCTGAGTAGCAGTTACTGCAAGACACTGCTGGGCTTTTTCTACATCTGAAGGGCAGAGGTCCTGAGTAATTGCAGTGGGCAGGAGCTGAGTCATGCTTGATTTCTCGCTGTGGTTTGGTATGTGGCTGATGGTCCCTGGAACCTGCCTCTTCCTAGATCCGTTCCCTCCAGTGAGTGTGGTGACAGACCCATCAGGAAATGCCTTGATGACATTCCACTCTGAACTGTGTGAGTTCCTGTAAGGAAGGGGAACCAGTTACAAGTGATCGTCTCCTACCTGGATGGCACTGCTCTGTGTATGGCTGCCCTGTGGATTTTCTCAGGGAAGGGGGTCTCCAGAGTTGAGTATAACTGGAATAGACAACAAAGGAATGGGGAATACACACAAGGGAACTGGTTGATGGCCTAAGATAATATCATGGAGCCAATCTCATGCCTGTCTGGTAGTTTAGAGGTTAGAGCTCCAGTCTTTGAGCATCTGTGCCCATTGTTGAAAAGTGTGTACGCTATGATAAACACCAAAGGTAGGGGTCTTCAGCTAGCCTCCAGGCAGCTCTATTTTAGAGTTCTCTTTCTGTTTTGTTTTTTTTTTTCAGATGAAATATTGCTCTGTTGTCCAGGCTGGAGTGCAATGGCATGATCTTGGCTCACTGCAACCTCCACCTCATGGATTCAAGCGATTCTCCCGTCTCAGCCTCCTGAGTAGCTGAGATTACAGGCGTGCGCCACCACACCCGGCTAATTTTTTTGTATTTTTGTAGACAGAGTTTCACCATGTTGGCCAGGCTGGTCTCAAACTCCTGACCTCAAGTGATCCACCTGCCTCGGCCTCCTAAAGTCCTAGGATTGCAGGCATGAGCCACCGCGCCCAGCCTTCTTTCTGTTCTTGAAAGATAGTACAGGAAGTCAGAAATATAATAAAATGTACAGTGAACTTAGATGATGCCAGGCCTTGTGCTATGTGATTTACATTAATTACTTCATTTTAAAATTCTTTTTTTTTTTGAGACAGAATCTCACTCTGTTGCCCAGGCTGAAGTGCAGTGGTGTGATTTCAGCTCACTGCAACCTCCACCTCCTGGGTTCAAGCGATTCTCCTGCCTCAGCCTCCTGAGTAGCTGGGATTAAAGGCATGTGCCACCATGCCTGGCTAAGTTTTGTGTTTTTAGTGGAGATGAGATTTCACCATGTTGGCCAGGCTAGTCTTGAAATCCTGACCTCAGGTGATCAGCCTGCCTCCCAAAGTGCTGGGATTACAGGCATGAACCACTGTACCCGGCACATTTAAAAATTCTCAGTGTCTGTCATTATTATGATACCCTGTCTTACAGATAAAGAGACTGAAGCCCACAGATCTGGGTGAAGCAACTCACCCAAAGCTTCATAGTTAATAAATGAACTCAAGATTTAAAGTTAGACAGTTTGGCTCCAGAACATGCACCGTGGATCTTGACACCATTCTGTAGTTATTAGAGCACCCCATTTACAAAAAAAAAAAAGGATCCAGGTGATTGCATGACTTGCTCAATTTGGACAGCCAGTGAGTGGCAGAATTAAAACTGACACATAGGTCTCCTGACTTCAAATCCCATTATTTTTTCAGGCTGACATTTGTCTTATCCCAGATCCTCTGGAGCAGTGCATCTCAGACTTGAATGCACATTGGGATCTTCCTAAGGATCTTGTTAAATCACAGATTCTGATTGAGTACTTCTGTAAAGGGCCTGCAATTCTGCATTTCTAACAAGCTCCCAGGTGATGCTATTACTGCCAGTCCTTAGACCATGCTTTGAGTCAAAACAAAATTTGAACAACCCTCTGGTTTAGCAGCTGTGGCTTCCAAGCAGGAGAATTTCCTGGATGGAAGTAAAGACTACATTCCACTGAACTGGAAGTAAAGACTGCCATCCAGCTTTGCCCTTGTGAATGGATTAATGTAGAAGTGGGTTCATTATTGTGGGAGTGAAGTTCTTATAAAGGATGAGTTTGTCCCCCTCTCTTGCTCTGTCTCTCCTCTGTGATGGCTTCCGCCATGTTACGATACAGCAAAAAGGCCCTCATCAGATGTGATGTGGCCTTTCAGTCTTGGACTTCCCAGCCTCCAGAACCATGACCCAAATAAATTCTGTTAACTAAAAATTACCTGGTCTCCAAACACCACATGTTATCACTCATAGGTGGGTGTTGAACAATTAGAACCCGTGGACACAGGGAGGGGAGCATCACATACTGCGGTCAGTTGGGGGGGCTAGGGGAGGGACAGTGGGAGGTGGGGAGGGTGGGGAGGGATAACGAGGGGAGAAACACCAGATATAGGTGATGGGGGGATGGAAGCAGCAAACCACCTTGCCATGTATGTACCTATGCAACAATCCTGCATGATCTGCACATGTACCCCAGAACCTAAAGTACAATTAAAAAAAGATACTGTTCAACATATTAAAGTGAGATGGAGGGAGAAAAGAATTGTGACCTTATTGAGTAGTTTATACAAATTTTATAAATTATTGGAAAGGTAGTTTTATAAATGAATTATTGCAACTGTCATTGTTAGTTATTTTTGCTTAATAATATATTGTAAAACATCTGAAAAATGAGGTATGTGTAAGAAATCTGAAAAATATAATGGTGACTACAAATATACAATATAGATTCATAGTTAAAAAAAATTACCCAGTCTCTCGTATTCTGTTATAGCAGCATACAATGGTCTAAGCAGAAAATTGGTACTGAGAAGTGGGCAACTGTTATAACAAATACCTGAAAATGTGGAAGCACCTTTGAAATTGGGTAATGGTTAGAGGCTGGAAGAATTTAGAAGGGCAGCCTGTTTTCCCCTTGGTCATCAGGCCCAATCACCCCAGGTAGTACAGTAACTTCCTTCTTTGCCTGTTGATTTAGAGGCATGAGGAGCCAAACCAATTGTAGAAGTTGAGCTTATGTTGAATATTATGGGCTAGCATAATAACCATAAGTTTTAATTAATTCATGCTTGAAAGACATAACAATCAATAGACGCTCATGCACTTATGCACAATTTCAAGAACTATTTCTGATGAAATCTGCAAACCCTTTCTCCACCAATATCTAACTTTACCATAAACCTAGGTAAACGTACCCTTGCCAAACCCCAAAAACAAGAAACTAAAATGCAATCGAGTCAGAGCTTAGGAATCATATTTTAACGATGAACACCTCAACAACTAGCCCTGTTGAGGGCTATATTGGTTGATATAATTTTTCTAAAAAATCTTAAGACCCTTGTACCAAATTAACCCTCCATTTTGTATAACAGATATAATAGCTAAAATTTTCACCCTAATACTAATATAATACCTTGAGCATATCCATCTGAAAGCACTGCCCCATTATATCATACCCTAGATTAAATATACTCTAATTATAACTAATCCTCCCAGCCAAACCTCTGCCAATTAGCCTTAAAGACCCTGAATTTTCAGACCTGTAAACGACTATTCACAGTTATTTCTTTCTTTTTTACATCTTAACTTTTCCACTAAGTATTTATGTGGTTAATGTAGCTTAATCATTCAGAGCAAGACATTGAAAATGTCTAGGTGGGTCCACACAACCCCATAAACAGATAGGTTTGGTCCTGACCTTTTTATTAGCTCTTAGTAAGATTACACACGCAAGCATCCCCACCCCAGTGAAAATGCCCTCTAGATCACCCAGATCAAAAGGAGCAGGTATCAAGCACGCACAAATGCATCTCAAAACACTTTGCTTTAACCACACCCCCATGGGAAACAGCAGTGATCAATTTTTTTTTTTTTTTTAAGACAGAGTCTTGATCTGTTGCACAGGCTTGCTCAAGTGCAGGTGCGAACTCAGCTCACTGCAACCTCTGCCTCCTGGGTTCAAGCGATTCTCCTGCCTCAGCCTCCCGAGTAGCTGGGACTACAGGCACACACCACCACACCTGGCTAATTTTTTGTACTTTTCTTTTAGTAGAGAAGGGCTTTCATCATATTAGCCAGGATGGTCTTGATCTCCTGACCCTGTGATCCCCCCGCCTTGGCCTCCCAAAATGCTGGGATTATAGGCGTGTGCCACCACGCCTGGCCCGATAAATCTTTAGTAATAAACAAAAGTTTGACTAAGCTACATTAACATTTAAATCTGGTTAATTTCATGCCAACCACCCTGGCCATACGATTAACCTGCACTAATAGAACTCAGTGTAAAGAGTGTTTAAGGTCTACCCTCAATAAAGCTAAACCCCATCTAAGTTGTAAGAAACTCCAGCTGAAATAAAATATACTAAGAAAGTGGCTTTAATATCCTGAAGACACAATAGCTAAGACCCAAACTGGGATTAGATACCCCACTATGCTTAACCGTAAACTCTAATAGTTACATTAACAAAACCATTCGCCAGAGTACTACAAGTAACAGCTTAAAACTTAAAGGACTTGCGGTGCTTTATATCCCTCTAGAGGAGCCTGATCTATAATCAATAAACCCCGATACACCTTGCCACCTGTTGCCCCCAGCCTATACACCGCCATCTTCAGCAAACCCTTAGAAGGCTATAGAGTATGCACAAATACACACATATAAATGTTAGATCAATGTGTAGCCCATGAGGTGGCAAGCAATGGGCTACATTTTCTATGTCCAGAAAATCTCACGACAACCTTTATGAAATCTAAGGTCTCAAGGAGGATTTAGCAGTAAATCAAGAACAGAGTGCTTGGTTGAATAAGGCCATGAAGCACACACACACCGCAGGTCACCCTCCTCAAATATTACTCTAGAAATCACTATTACTAATAATTTTCTACACACGTACAGAAGAGATAAGTCGTAACATGGTACACATACTGAAAAGTGCATTTGAACAAACCAAAGTGTAGCTTACACCTGGAAGATTTCATCATGACCTGATCACTTTGAGCCAACTCTAGCCCCAAACCTCGCTAAAAATATTATCAAAATATCTTAACCAAGCCATTTATCTTAGACAAAAGTGTAGGCAATAGAAATTTTATCCTGGTGCAATAGATATAGTACCATAAGGGAAAAATGAAAGAACTGTATCAAGTAATAAAAAGCAAAGACGAGCCCTTATACCTTCTGCATAATGTATTAACCAGAAATAACTTCACACAGAGAACTATAACCAAGTCCCCCAAAACCAGACTAGCTATCCAAGAACAGCTGAAAGAGCACACTCACCTATGTGGCAAAATAGTGGGAAGATTCATGAGTAGCGGTAACAAGCCTACCGAGCCTGGTGATAGCTGGTTGTCCAAGGTAGAATCTTAGTTAAACTTTAAACTTACCCACAGAATTACTTAATCTCCCTGCAGGTTTAACTGTGAGTCTAAAGAGGGACAGCTCTTTAGACCCTAGGAAACAACCTTCCTACAGAGAGTGAAAAATATTACCACCATAGCTGGCCCAAAAGCAGCCACCAATTAAGAAAGTGTTTAAGCTCAACATCTAACTATCTTAAATTCTAATCACCCTACTGAACTTCTAACATCACATTGGACTAATCTGTTACTTAATAGAAGCAATAATGTGATTATTAGTCACAGAAAGACATTCTCCATTGCATAAGCTTACATCAGACCAGAATAACCCACTGACACTTAACAGCCTAATATTAATAAACGATATGATAAGCACCCTATTATTTACACTGTTAACCCAACACAAGTATGCTCTAAAGAAAGATTACAAAAAGCAAAAGGAACTCGGTAAATCATACCCCTCCTGTTTACCAAAAACATCACCTCTAGCATTACCAGTATTAGAGGTGCTGCCTGCCCAGTGACATATGTTTAATGGCTGTGTTGTCCTGACCGTGCAAAGGTAGCATAATCACTTGTTCCCCAAATAGGGACTTGTATGAATGGCCACATGAGGGTTCAGCTGCCTCTTACTTTTAATCAGTGAAATTGACCTATCCGTGAAGAGGCGGATATAAACAAATAAGACCAGTAGACTCTATGGAGCTTTAATTCATTAATGCAAATAAAACTCAAACAAGCCTACAGGCCCTAGCCTACTATCCCTGCATTAAATATTTTGGTTGGGGTGATCTTGGAGCATAATTCAACTCCGAACAACCTAAACTAAGACCGCACTAGTCTAAGCGAATTAATACACATTGACCCAATAATTTTATCAACAGAATAAATTACCCTAGGGATAACAGTGCAAACCTATTATAGAGTCCATCTTGACAATAGGGTTTACGACCTCAATGTTGGATCAGGACATCCTAATGGTGTAACTGCTGTCAAGGGTTCATTTGCTCAACAATGAAAGTCCTACATGATCTGAATTCAGGCTAGATTAATTCAAGTTGGTTTCTATCTATTTAATATTTCTCCTAGCACAAAAAGACAAGAGAAATAGGGTCCACTTCATAAAGTACCCTCACTCCATAGATGATGTTATCTCAATCTAACAAATCATCACACACACTACCCAAGGACAGGGTTTGCTAAGATGACAGAGCCCAGCAATTGCATAAATCTTAAAACTTTATAATCAGAGGTTCGACTCCTCTTCTTAACAACATACCTATAATTAACCTTCTCCTACTCATTATCCCCACTCTTACCACTGTAGAAGTCCTTACACTCTTCGAACAAAAAAATCTTAGGCTATATACAACTACTCAAAGGACTCAACATTGTAGGTCCCTACGGGCTGCTTCAACCATTCACTGATGCCACCCTTGATTTGTTAGTCCACTACAGATTAGCATATTTACTACTTCCTCAACAATGCAATGATGTAAAATATTTCAACTAAATTAATCCCCCCTTATATTTTGTACTATTGTTGCTCTGAATGTCAGTTCTATGTATATTTTAAGGCTTCCAATACATTATAATTGTTTAATACAATCAGTATTCATATAGATTGACCTACATATTTATCCTTTTCAGTATTCTTTATTCCTTTTTGCATTTTCATATTTTGGGGATCATTATTTTCTAACCTGAATATTTTTAGTATTTATTTTAGTGTAGGTCTGTTGACAATTAATTGTATCTGTTTTGATTTTTCTGAGACGAGTTTTATTTTATGTTTATTTTATTTTATTATTTTGAGATAGACTCTGACTCTGTTACCCAGGCCAGAGTGCTGTGGCGCATTCCTGGCTGACTGCAACCTCCGTGTCCCAGGTTCAAGAGATTCCCCTGCCTCAGCCTCCTGAGTAGCTGGGACTACAGGCATGCACCACCACGCCTGGCTAATTTTTTGTATTTTAGTAGAGACGAGGTTTCACCACCTTGGCCAGGATGGTCTTGATCTCCTGACCTCGTGATCTGCCCACCTCGGCCTCCCAAAGTGCTAGAATTGCAGGAATGAGCCACTGCGCCAGGTCTTTTAATGTTCATTTTAAAGGATATTTTCACCGGGAGTATAATTCTGGGTTAGCAGCTAAAAATAAAATTCAATTTTCTGACCTACTTTATTATACATCAAGAGTTGGACTTGTGACAGTTCTGTCTAATAATGAGCAAGTGGAATTATCTGGAGAGGACATTTGTTTTTTGACACAGGGTCTCACTCTGTCACCCAGGCTGGATTGCAGTGGCATGACCACAGCTCACTGCAGCCACCATCTTCTGGTTTTAAGCAATCCTTCCAACTAAGCCTCCCGAGTAGCTGGAACTACAGGCCACCACACCAGGCTAATTTTTGTATTTTTTTTTGTAGAGATGGGGTCTTGCCATGTTGCCCAGACTGATCTGAAACTCCTGGGCTCAAGCAATCCTTCTGCTTCGGCCTCCCAGAATGCTGGTATTACAGGTGTGAGCCACCACACCCGGCCAGAGAGGGCCTCTTTCCCCAATAAAAAAGCAAAACCTGGAAAGGAGAACATATTTTTGTCATTAACTTCTTTATTCTTCCTTATACTTTCCTGGAATGTAGACAATACCTGGTGTAGGCCAGTCATCTTGTAACAATGAGGCAAAAAGCATGAGGACAAACTAAAAGCTGCTAAATAGTAATAATCTGGGTCCCCCCGACAGGATCATTGAGCCATTGCATTAGTCCCAGACTGGCTATAACCAGACTCCTTATCAGGTGAGCTAACTAATCATCTTGTTTTTGTAGGCCATTGTGAGTGGGCTTCCTGCTACTTGCAGCTGAAAATATTCCTAATATACATTGAGATTCAGGAGAACTTAATTCTAATTCTAATGCAATCCCAGTAAACGTCTGTGAGGAAATGCATTGCATTTCTGTATATCAACAGAAAGACATTTAGATAATGAAATTAAACAAAACAGTTTACCCCTAGTGCCCATTATCTTGATCTCTAACCACCATTCTCACTAAAAGGTCACCAGAGATTTTTAGGATAATATCTAATTCCAGGTCTGGGGGTAGAAGAATACATGGTGCTCATGTGCTTTCTTATTGTGCTAAAAAAGCAAAGAAAACGCTTAAAGACTCATGGGGCCCCATGACGTAGGCAGCATCCCGAAGGGCCTTTACTAGCTGCATTTGAGATCATTTCAACATCAAAAAGAATAACGGCCGTCATTTCTTGTAACACATTCAATAAATTAAAGTCCCTAAATTCATAGTGATACTTCAAAAACATAAAAAGGAAAGGTTAAAAGGAAAAAAGGCAAAAGCTCTTTGTTTTGTCTTATAATGGATTTCAGGTTAACAGACTCTCAGATAGACAGCTGTATACAGAAAGTTTATTGGACAGCGATCTGGGGAGAAACATTTGTAAGAGGGTGAGGAAGACAAGACTGGACAGAGAGAGAAGTTGACCTACAATGCAGTTACAACTGAGGACTAAGACAAATCTACAGAGAGCTCTGGAGCTGAGATGGCCCTTCAGAGTTGCCTCAGATTAAGGCGAGTTTGTACAGTCATGCACTGCCTAAGAGTGTTTTAGTCAATGTCAGACCACATATACGACTGTGATCCCACAAGATTATAATGAAGCTGAGAAATTCCTAACGTCTAGTGACATTGTAGCTGTCATAACATCTTAGCATGATGTACTACCTTCTTTATTTTTAGATATGTTTATGTACACAAATACCATTGTGTGACAATTGCCTGTAGTATCCAGTACAATCATATGCTGTACTGGTTTGTAGCCTAGGAGCAATAGGCTGTATCATGTAGCCTAGGTGTGTTGTAGATAATACCATCTAGGTTTGTGTAAGTACACTCTATGATGTTCGCATATGGATGCAACTGTCTAACGGAACATATCTCAGAATGTATCCCCATCATAAGCCATACATGACTTGTATTTCTACATCAGGTACTCGTTGACTACTGCTGGTTCCTTGATGGGTAAAAGAGGTGGGTAGCCTTGAGCAAAGCAGTTCCCTGTAGCCGAGGGCAGTTTGAAATGAGGGACACAGCTGTGAATTCAGTAGCTGATTTTCCCAGAAGTCGGGGGGATAGCGTGTTGGCCCTGAAGAGGAGATCTGAGCAGAGCACACAGTATTTACTACAGCCATTATTTATATAGGAATGCCACCTAATAAAGAAATAAATGTCTAATTAGTAAATCACTATTTTGCAAGCTTCAGTGTAATAATCAATTCAGGCAAAGATCCTTGAGGGATGTTAAAAACATTCAATAAAAGTTGTTTTTGAACAGGATGCTAACATCCTGCTGTCTAAAATGTCAGTCCACAAATGACTTGCTAGTTAGAAAATTTAGCATCATCAAAGCGGTTGCACAATATTATCCATGAAGCATTCTTGGTCATTATTAAATATTCTTGTTAAAAATGCTTAACCTGAAACTGATCAAACCTCTAGACCTAACTTCAAGTCTACAGAAAATACAGGAGATAAAGGGAAAGTCAGATGACATCATGAGGAAACAATCGGTTGATACAGAATGTGGGACATTCTCCAACATAACTGGCCTGGTTCCTTTAACAAGTCAGTACTGGACTAACTGGCCAATGCAAGGTAATAATGGTAGTGCAGTTTTTTTGGTTTTTGGTTTTTTTGAGACAAGAGCTTGCTCTGTCACCCAGACTGGAGTGCAGTGGTACGATCATGGCTTATTGCAGCCTGGACCTCCCTGGCTCAAGAGATCCTCCCATTTCAGCCTCTCCAGTAGCTGGGACTATAGGCATGCGCCGCCACACCCAGCTAATTAAATAAAATTTTTGTGTGTGGAGACGGGGTCTCCCTATGTTGCCGAAGCTGGTCTCAAATTCCTGGGCTCAAGCAATCATCCTGCCTTGGCCTCCCAAAGTGCTGGAATTATAGGCACGAGCCGTAGCACCTGGCCTGTAGTATAGTTTTTGATCTCCCTGAATACTATCTTAAAACCATTATGATAGCAAAAGAACTGCTATGATAGCAAAGAAAAAACTTCCCAGGTTACATTATGAACAAAATGAGGTGACAAGCATCCCCAGGAATGCCAGAATGCAAATGGTTGCCATCAAACCATTGACCACGGCAAGACCTTTGTAGGTCCTGTACAGGTTTAACAGCAATGCAGAGAAATAGTGGAAAGAATATAGGGATGTTCTGGCCAGGCGAGGTGGCTCACACCCCTAATCCCAGCACTTTGGGAGGCTGAGGCGGGTGGATCACCTGAGGTCAGGAGTTCGAGACCAGCCTAGCCAACATGGTGAAACCCCTGTCTCTGCTAAAAATGCAAAAATTAGCTGGGCATGGTGGTGTGTGCCTGCAGTCCCAGCACTCGGTAGGCGGAGGCAGGAGAATTGCTTGAACCTGGGAGGCGGAGCTTGCAGTGAGCCGAGATGGCGCCATTGCACACCAGTCTGGAGGACAAAAGTGAAACTGTCTCAAAAAAAAAAAAAAAAAAGGCCAGGCGCGGTGGCTCACGCCTATAATTCCAGCACTTTGCGAGGCCGAGGCGGGTGGATCACGAGGTCAAGAGATCGAGACCAGCCTGGCCAACATGGTGAAACCCCGTCTCTACTAAAAATACAAAAATTAGCCGGGAGTGGTGGCACGTGCCTGTGGTCCCAGCTACTCGGGAGGCTGAGGTGAAAGAATCGTTTGAACCCAGGAGGCGGAGGTTGCAGTGAGCCAAGATTGCACCACTACACTACAGCCTGGAGACAGAGCAAGACTCTGTCTCAAAAAAAAAAAAAAAAAAAAAAATAGGGATGTTCAGATGGCCCTAAGAGCCCAAGAACACTGAATTTGCAAATATTCCTCAGCTCACTTACTGTCTCAGTTTCTATAACAGGAGTTACTCCGGGCACCAGCTTCCTCACCTGATGACCTGTCCACTTGGGTGGAGACCCTTCAAGATTCTTCCAGCTGGCTGCCTTCTTGGCCTCTGGGAAAAACCCACACAGCCTCACCCCAACAAACTCTGAACATACATGCTGTCTGGACTTGCTTTCCTTACCCTGCCATGTCGGGCTGCTACACCATTCTCCTCTCTACAGGTTTACCCAGGTAGGAGCCGTCATCAGTTTCTATCCTCATCTACAATCTAAAACGCTGACAACATGTCAAGCTTTACCAAAAACTCCTTTAAACTGTACCCCAGAGACAGAATTGGGTAGGTCTATACGTTTCTACAGCTCAGCAGTTGGGGCGGAAGCAGATATCGGTCTCTCAACCTCCCTTATTCTGAGTTGTCTTGGGAAGCCTCTCTTAGCTTGAGTGGTGGTGGTGATGCCCATAGCAAAGTGGCAAAGTGCTCTCTACTGCAAGATTTTCTTACAAACGTTTTTTTCAAAAAAGGAATCTGCAACTTACTCTCACATAGGTTGGAGGGGGATAATCCGAAGACTCGTTGGCCACCTCACAGTTGCATTTTCCAAAATATGTAGAAACACCATGTCAAAATATGAATGTGCCAGGAATTAATGGGATCCAAATAAAATATTTGTATCCTTCCCATTTTAGCCTTGTATCTACGTCTGGGTTGGTTATCCAGTATTTCGTAAACCCAAAGTAACCTTATTTCTCACAGACATAGGTGTTTTTCTAGAAATAATAAACTCCTTCACACTGACAGGAAATGACACTAGATGGTAGCTCTGATTCACTCAAAGATATACGAAGCTCTAGAAAAGGTAAATCTGTAGGTAAATATACAATACTATATAAATATATTAAGTTCTTCTCCTAATGTGTCTAAAAGACGTAAGATCGAATAAAACAATTTATTGGGTTTTTTTTCGGGGGGTGGGGAGTTTGAGATGGAGTCTTGCTTTTTTGAGACAGACTCTTGCTCTGTCGCCTAGGCTGGAGTGATGTGATCTTGGCTCACTGCAATCTCTGCCTGCTGGGTTCAAGCAATTCTCCTGCCTCAGCCTCCTGAGTAGCTGGAACTACAAGTGTGCACCACCACACCCAGCTAATTTGTGTATTTTTAGTAGAAATGGGGTTTCACCATGTTGGCCATACTGGTCTCGAATTTCTGACCTCAAGTGATCCACTCGCCTCAGCCTCCCAAACTGTTGGGATTACAGGCGTGAGCCCCCACACTTGACCTTATAGAAGATAATTCTTATAAAATGATTTTTATGCTTATAACATATAAAAATATAATATATATATAATACCAGAGTGTGTGTAGGGGGAGAAGTAGACATATATTAGTACAAATTTTTTATATCTTACCAAAGATAATTAGTGATTACTATGAAGTAGAAAGTGACAGGTTAAGATTCATATTGTAATCCCTAGAGAAACAACTAAGAAAATAACTTTTAAAAATATAGTAAAACAGGCTGGGCGTGGTGGATCATGCCTGTAATCCCAGCCCTTTGGGAGGTCGAGGTGGGCGGATCACGAGGTCAGGAGTTCAAGACCAGCCTGACCAACATGGTGAAACCCTGTCTCTACTGAAAATACAAAAATTAGCCGGATATGGTGGCACGTGCTTGTAGTCCCAGCTACTTGGGAGGCTGAGGCAGGAGATCGCTTGAATCTGGGAGGCGGAGGTTGCGGTGAGTCGATATTGTGCCATTGCACTCTAGCCTGGGCAACAAGAGCAAAATTCTGTCAAAAGTAAAAATAAAAATAAAAAATAAATAAAAATGTTTTAAAAACTATTCTAAAAATAAGTTTAAAAAGACAGTGTGATGTTGTGATGAAGATAGATGTTGGTACAGAATCAAGAGTCTAGAAATAAACCATTCCATTTATGGCAAATGGATTTTTGACAAAGGTACCAAGACAATTCCATGGAGAAAGGATGGTCTTTTCAATGATGGTTGCTGGGCCAATTGGATGTCTTCATGGAAAAGCATGAATTTGCACTCTTACCTCACACTATACACAAAAATTCACTCGAAATGGGTCAAATACCTAAATTTTAGTGCTAAAATTTTCAGAGAAAAACATAGGAGAAAACTTTGGTGTGATGGTTAATTTTAGGTGTCGACTAGATGAAGGGATACCTAGATAACTGGTAAAGCATTATTTCTGGGTGTGTCCATGAGGGTGTTTCCAGAGGAGACTGGTGTGTGAGTCAGTGGACTGAGTGGGGACAATCACCATCAATGTGGGTGGGCACCACCCAATTGGCTGGGGGCCCAGATAGGACAAAAAGGCAGAAGAAAGGTGAATTCATGTTCTCTCTCTCTCTCTCTCTCTCTCTCCCTCTCTCTGTCCTAGAGCTGGGACACCCTTCTTCTCCTGCCTTTGGACATCAGAACTCCAGGTTCTCCAGCCTTTGGATTTTGGGACTTGCACCAGCAACCTCTTAGGTTCTCAGGACCTTGGTATTGGGCCAAGAGTTACACCATTGGCTTCTCTGGTTCTGCAGCCTTCAGACTTGAACTGAGCCATGTTACCAGCCTCTCTGGTTCTTTAGCTTGCAGATAGCCTATCATGGGATTTCTAAACTTCTATAAGACCACATGAGCCAATTGTCCTAATAAATCCCCTTATCTATGTATCTATCTATCTATCTATCTATCTGTCTATCATGTATCTATCCTACTGGCTCTCAGAAGTAGGCTTTCTATAATATCTATAGTTAGATATTATAATTATCTATCTATCTATCTATCTATCTGTCTATCTATCTATCTATCATGTATCTATCCTATTGGCTCTCAGAAGTAGGGCTGTTGCTATAACATATACCCAAAAATTTGGAAGCTACTTTAAAACTGGGTGATGGATAGAGGCTGGAAGAACTTGGAGAAGTCTCCTAGCAAAAGTCTATATTGCCATGAATAAGGTCTTTAGAGTGATTCTGGTGAGGACTCAGAAGAAGAGAGCGGTAGAGAAAGTCTGAAACGTCTAAAAAATTCAGAATATTGGTAGAAATATGGATGGTAAAGGCAATTCTGGTGAGATCTCAGATGGAAATGGGAAACAATGTATCAGAAACTGCAGTAAAGTCCTTCCTTGTCATAAAATGGCAAAGAACTTGGCTGAATTGTACCCATGTCCGAGGGTTTTGTGGAAAGCAGAACTTAAAAGCAATGAATTAGGATATGACAGAAGAAATATCTAAGTACCAAAGCATTCAGGGTGTTGTCTGACTTCTAATTTCATATAGTTAAGTGCAAGAAGAGAGAAATGACTTAAAGATGGAATTTATAATTAAAAGGAAACAGAACATAAGGATTTGGAAAATCCCCAGCCTGGCCAAGTAAAGAAATACAAAGCTTTGCTGGATATGTCTGGCTGAAGATTTGATGTGGTTCCTCCTTAAGCTGTGCATCCTGTTAATAATAGATACTGTACTGGGCTCTGTGTAAGTGTCATTGGGGTAGGACCTATATTTTAAATTTGTTCCTAACATTTCATTTTACTAGTGAGACATCTTTGATTTCATGTTATTCTTTGTAATTCTAGACACTAGATTGTAGTTTAGCCATAACTGATGTTTTTTAAAAGGGATTTTTTTTTGCACAGTTGTTCAAAAAATAGACAAGTTTCCTCAGTGCTGTACTTTGTTTTACAGGTAGAAGTTTTCTAGCTCAGACAAACTATGAAAAACTGGAGATTATTCATGAGGTATTAACTCGCAGACCCTCTGGGGGCAGGGGCTGTTTTCTAAGTTGTAGGCAGAGTGGGACTTTGATGGTACAGTGTGCACAGACAGGTACTGAGCTGACGGACTGGGATTTTCTGTACTAAAATATTACTTTGTATCAAAAGTTAAACAGGCTTTAGTACAACAAATAAAGGTCAATTTCTGTAAAAAGAAAAAGAAAGAAATACAAAGCTTTATTTGTTTTTTATTTTTTTGTATTTTTTTGTACAAATTTGTATTATCATTTGTATTGTTTAGGAGAGAAAACCAAAAGTGTGGCCAAAGGACCATTTGATGAGGAGATTAAGACAGATAAAAGGAACCCAGATGCTATTCATCAAGACAATGGAGAATTAACCTAAAGTTAATGGTGATCTTTGAGGCTGCCCCTTCCATCACATTATCAGAGCACTGGGACTTTGAGGGCAAGGTTTCTAGAGAGAAGTCTATGGGATCCCAGCATTTGCTGCCCTTTGCTACCTCAAGTATCCGCTTCCTGCATTTCAGTGCAGTGCTCCTTGGCTGTCCTGGCTATGGCCCAAGCAAGCCCAGGTGCAATTCAACCTGCTATTCTGAAAGATGCAAGCATTAAGCCTTGGTTACATACATATGGTGCTAATTCTGCAGCCCCACAGAATGCAAGAAATGTGGGGCCATGGCTTCCTCCACCTTAGATTTCAAAGGATGTCATGGACAGCTTGGGGGACCAGGTAGAAACTTGTCATGGGGGCAGAGCTACCACAGAGAGCTTCCACTAGCGCTGCGGTCTTTCTGCTCCTTAGCTCAGCGAAGTCTGAGTTCTTGTCTCACAAGCAGGAAGAATTAGGCATATGAATGTCAGAGAGTGAGTAGAGTAGAATTTATTAAGTGAAAGAAAAACTCTCAGCAGAGAGGGGACGTTGTGGGGTTGAGGTTCCCCTATTTGAAGGCAGGAAAAGTCCCCTGTGTGGCTGGACCCGGGGCTTCTTATGGACTCAGAATGGGAAGTGCATGTTGATTGTTTTGTGAGTATGCAAAAAAGGTTAAAGCAAAGACACCACTCCAAGGTAAGCATGACTGTAGAAAACCTATTAGGAAAGGGTAGATATAGGTAAAATAGGTAAAGGGAGGGGATCAATCAGAGGAAAGTGTGCCAAACAGGAAGACGGAAGACAAGTTCTCAATCCCGGCTGAGGATTTAACTTGTAGTTTGGCTTTCAGGCTTTAAGCTGTCTTTGGCTTGGAGTTGGGGTTTACCCACCCCTATCTGCCTGGGCATTTGCCTCCCTCCTCTCACTATCACTAGGAAAATGCCCAGTGGAACTGTGGGCTCAGGGCTGATGCAGAGACCCTGGAAATGTAGAATCACCAGGATGCAGTCCTAGCCTGGGAAAGCTGCAGGCACAAGTCTTCAACACATGAAAACTGCTGCATGAGCTGAGCCCAGCAAAGCCACGGGGGAGGAGCTGCCTGAGATCTTAGAAGCACATAGCCCACTCCAGTTGCCCAAAAGGTGGGACATGGAGTCAAGGAAGATTGTTCTGGAGCCTTAAGATTTGATGTTGTTCACCCTGTTGGGTTTTGAATATATTGGGAATCCGTTACCCCTTTCTTCTTGACTGTTTCTTCCTTTTGGACTGGGAATGTCTATCCTATGCCTGTCTCACCACTGTATTTTGGAAGCAGATAACTTGATTTTACAGGCTTATGGCTGGAGAGAATTTGCTTCAGAATAAATCATGCCTTGAGTCTCACCCATACATGATTTAGATGAGATTCTAGATTTTGGACTTACGTGTTGGTGCTACAGTAGTTAAGATTTTGGGGGCTATTGGGATGGAATGAATGTGTTTTGCATATGAAAAGAATGTGAGTTTGGGGGACAGAGGGTGGAATGCTATGGTTTGAGTGTTTGCCCCCTCCAAAGCTCATGTTGAAATTGAATTGCCATTGTAATGGGAACGGGGAAATGGGACCTTTAAGAGGTGATTAGGTTGTGAGGGCTCTGCCCTCATGGGTGGGTTTAATGTCTTGAAAATGGGGCTTTCTGGAGTGGGTTATCTCTTTTTTCTGCTCTTGTGCCATGTGAAGAACAGTGTTCCCTCTGGAGGATATGACATTCAAGGTGCTATCTTGGAAGCAGAGACAGGGCCCTGGCCAGACACCAAACCTTCTAGTGCCTTGCTCTTGGACTTCCCAGCCTCTAAAATTTCTGTTCTTTATAAATTACCTAGGTTGGCTGTGCCAGGGACCATGGACATGGGCAAACTTCTGAGCTACCAGCCCAACAGGGGCATAAAACGTCCCCAAGATGATGAAGAGGAGGAGCAGAAGATGCATCAGAAACAAACTGGGACTCAAGAACGTGGTTACTATCAGGAAGAGGAAATGATTGTGGTGGAAGAAGCAGAGGATGACAAAAAAATGGCTGCTTCAGATTATTGACAGAAACAGTAAGGAGGAAGAGAAAAAGGAGGAACCACTGGATGAAAGCTCAGTGAAGAAAATGATCCTCACAGCCGGGCACGGTGGCTCACGCCTGTAATCCAAGCACTTTGGAGGCCAAGGCGGGTGGATCAGCTGAGGTCAGGAATTCAAGACCAGCCTGGGCAACATGGTGAAACCCTGTCTTAAAAAACAAACAAATAAATAAATAAATAGAAGAAAATGATCCTCACATTTGAATAGAGAGCATATAAAAACCAAGAATTGCGGATTAAGTTTCCAGACAATCCATAGATGTTCATGGAATCCCAACTGGACTTACATGACATCATTCAGAAGACGCACGTGGTGGCCACCATGCCAGACCTGTACCACCTTCTGCTGGAGCTGAATGCTGTGCAGTCACTTACTGGGTTGCTTGGACATGATAATATAGATGTGTCCATAGCTGGGGTTGATTTGAGTCAGGAATTAACAGATGTAGATATCTTCTATGAGAGCGAAGAGGGAACAGAAGTACTCATCAATGCTCTGGTGGTGGGGCTGGTGATAGTGCTACTGGTGCGCAATGTGGAGCGCCTGGATGAGTCTGTGAAGGAAGACGATGGTATCCATAACACTCTTGTTATTGTGGAAAACATGGCTGAGTTCTAGCTGGAGATGTGTACAAAAGGTGCCCAGCAGGGTCTTCTGCAGTGGCTGTTGAAGAGGCTGAAGGCAAAGAAGCCTTTTGATGCCAACAAACTGTATTGCAGTGAGATGCTGACCATATCACTCCAGGACAATGATAAAAACAGGAAATTGCTTGGGGAGCTGGATGGAACTGATGCACTTATTCAGCCGTTATCTGTGTTTAAAAGACAATCCTAGCACAGCAAACAGGAGATGATGGAGGATCTGTTTGATTCACTCTGCTTCTACCTAATGCTCAGTTCCAGTCATGAGTACTTCCTGAAGGGCGAAGGTCTTCAGTTGATGACTCTCATGCTCAGAGAAAAGAAGATCTCACAGAGCAGTGCCCTGAAAGTGCTGATTGCACCTGAGGGCACCTACAACTGCGGTAGATTTGTTGACCTTTAGCCGGGCACGGTGGCTCATGCCTGTAATCCCAGCACTTTGGGAGGCCCAGGCAGGTGGATCACTTGAGGTTGGGGGTTTGAGACCAGCCTGACCAGCACGGAGGAACTCCATCTCTACTAAAAATAGAAAAAATTAGCCAGGCATGGTGGCACAGGCCTGTAATCCCAGCTACTTGGGCGGCTGAGGCAGGAGAATGGCTTGAACCTGGGAGGGGGAGGTAGTGGTGAGCCAAGATCGCGCAATTGCACTCCAGCCTGGGCAACAAGAGCGAAACTCCATCTCAAAAAAAAAAAAATTGTTGACATTCTTGACTTATGAACCATCTTTCCCCTCTTTATGAAATTTCCCAGGAAGATCAAGAAAGTGGGTACCACTGACAAGGAACTTGAAGAGCATGTCTGTTCCCTCCTGGCTTCCCTTTTTCGGAAACTGAGAGGGCATCAGCAAACCTGACTTCTGAATAAATTCACTGAAAATGACAGTGAGAAGTTGACAGACTAATGGAGTTGCGTTTTTCATATCTGGGTGCGATGCAGGTGGCACACAAGAGGACTGAAGGGGAGAAACTTCAATGACATGGCCTGGCGTGGAGAGATCACAGACAATGGCATGAGGATGAGTTCTACCTCCCGTGCTTGGATGCAGGGCTCTTTGTTCTCCAGCGCATCTGCTCCATTATGGCCAAGATCCGCAATGCCAATGTCCCCCAGATTTGCCAGAGGGTTCACCAGATCCTAAACATGTGAGGATGCACCATCAAAATTGTCAGGCATATCATCAAGCCGTATGTGGAGTTCCGGGAGAAGGAGCAAAAGCACATCCTCGGCTTGCTTGCAAACTTCTAGAGGCCTCTTGACCCTGTGCATCATGGACTCTCTCTTGGCTTTCCTTCCAGAAGCAGTTTCTAGACAGCTGTGTGTGGCTTTTGGACAATTAAAGTTAGTTTGGGTTAAAAAATAAATAAAATAAAATAAAATAAAGTACCTAGATATTCTGTTACAGCATCACAAAATGAACTAAGACGCTTGGTTACCTTGGGTTAGGCAAAAATCTCTTAGATATACACAAAACATGAAAGAACAAATTGATAAATTGGACTTCATCAAAATTGTAAAGCTTTCGTGCTTCAAATGACACTTCAGAAAATGAAAAGGGCCGGACATGGTGACTCACACTTGTAATCCCAACACTTCGGGAGCTGAGGTGGATGGATCACCTGAGGTCAGGAGTTCAAGAGCAGCCTGACCAACACAGAGAAACCCCGTTTCTACTAAAAATACAAAAATTAGCCAGGTGTGGTGGTCCATGCTCGTAATCTCAGCTACTTGGGAGGCTGAGGCACAAGAATCACTTGGGCCTGGGAGGCAGAAGTTGTGATGAGCCGAGATCACACCACTGCACTCCAGTCTGGGCAACGAGAGCAAAACTCTGTCTCACAAAAAAAAAAAAAGAAAGAAAGTGAAAAGACAATCCACAGACCAGAAAAAATATTTCAAATCATATTTCTGGTAAAGGACTTGTGTCCAGAATGTACAAAAAACTCTTACAACTCAACAAAAAGAAGGCAAGCAACTCAATTAAAAAATGGGCAATGGGCAAAAGTTTTCAATGCACATTTGACCAAAGAAGATACACAAATGACCAACAGGCACATGAAAAGGTGTTCTACATTATTAATCTTGAGAGAAATGCCAATTCAATCCACAATGAACTACCATTTCATACTCATAGAACGATGGTGAGGATGTGGAGGAGCTAGGACCTTCATACATTGCTGGGGGGAATGAAAAGTGAGATGGCCCATTTGGAAAACCAGGTGGCAGTTTCTTAAAGTTACCATAAAATCCACCAATTCTCTAAATATCTAGAGAGAAATGAAAACACATTATAACATGCAAAAACTTGTACACCAACATCCATGGGAACGTAATTCATAATAGCCAAAAAGTGGAAATAATCCAAATGTCCATCACCTGAAGAATGGATTTAAAAATGTGTAGACCAGGCACAGTGGCTCACACCTGTAATCCCAGCACTTTGGGAAGCCAAGACTGGTGGATAGCTTCAGTCCAGGAGTTCAAGACTAGCTTGGGCAACATGGCAAAATCCCATCTCTACAAAAAAAATACAAGAATTAGCTGGGTGTGGTGGTGTGCATCTGTAGTCCCAACCATGTGGGAAGCTGAGGTGGGAGCATCACTTGAGCCCGGGGTGTTGAGGCTGCACTGAGTCCTGATTGCAGCACTGCACTTCAGCCTGGGCAACGGTGTGAGACCCAGTTCAAAAAAAAAAAAAAAGAACAAAGTACCGATACATGCTATAACATGGATAAACCTCAAAAACACTATGCTAAGGGAAAGAAGCCAGATGCAAAAAAACACATATTATATGATTCCATTTATATGGCATGTTCAGAACAGGGAAATCTATAGGAACAGAAAGCAATTTAATGGTTGCCTGGTGTTGGGGGTAGAGGGTGGGAATCGCAAACATCATGCACAATCTTTTTGGAGTGATGAAAAAAAATATATATATTTTTTGAGATGGAGTTTCGCTCTTGTTGCCCAGGCAGGAGTTCAATGGCATGATCTCAGCTCACTGCAACCTCTGCCTCCTGGGTTCAAGCAATTCTCCTGCCTCAGCCTCCCAAGTAGCTGGGATTACATGTGTCACCACGCCCAGGTAATTTTGTATTTTTAGTAGAGACGGCGTTTCTCCGTGTTGCCCAGGCTAGTCTTGAACTCTTGGGCTCAGGCTATCCACCCACCTTGGCCTTCCAAAGTTCTGGGATTACAGGAGTGAGCCACCACACCCGGCCTCTCTTTCTCTCTTTCTATTTCTGTCCCTGAATTTTTTTCCTCCAAGTGGAAGATGCTGAAATTGTTGGCTTGACGAAGTTTTCTGAGTGGAGTCTGGGAAGGTTTTGCAGAAAACGTTAATTTCTGGCTAGAAATTTCTTAGAGTAGAAGGAATTGGTGGGGTAAAGAGAATAAAATAAATGTTCCAGAAAGGGAAATAAATATGGGGGAAGAATTTGATTCAGCAGTCGGTAGCCTATGTGTAGAGAAGAACAAATGTATTTACTTGGCTAAGATTATTACAATGACAGATTTTTAAGGAATGTGAGTAGGGTGGGGAGGATAGTTGAAGACCTGAAATTTACCAATTTGAAATTTGTTTGAAATTCGTCACAACTCTCACAGTGCATGGATAAGACTTTAGTTGAAATAGTTCCAGAATCGGTTTCCTGAATTCCTGGAAATGAACCGTTTTAAGAGTTTGTACATTTCAGAAACTCATGGAGTTTAGAATGCCAAGACAAAGGCCTTCAATTTAGCAAGGATAAACCAGAGTTTACCACTGGGATCTCCTAGACTGTCCTGGAGAAACTTCTAAAATTTTTCATTTTTATCATAGGATTTTCCTACAGGCATAGAAAAGGAGAAAACCCTTACACAAGACTGTAGCCTTCTTCACCAGAAGTCTTAATTTCACACTTCTATTTGGTGTATGTGGCTGCTGAAAGCAAAAGATGACTGTGACCACATGGGGGCAGCAGACACCTGGTTTTCCAAGCTCGATCTCCAGAAATTATGCTAAAAGGAGAAAGATCTTCCACATTTATTCTCTGGTCTAAATGTCTCTTCCGTACTGCCGAACTGGGGGAAATGAATATCTTTAAAATACTAACAAAGAAATCTCACGTGCTAATCAGAGGTTGGCAAGGCCTTGCTTTTTTGTGTTTCTAATGGCTAATTTCTCACAGGTCATTTGTTGGCTATGAGGAATATCCTCCGACAATCACAGTGGCTGGCACCTAACGGTAGCTTAATAAACATTGGTCATCCTTAGTGTTTTTGGAAGGTAACTGCTCCAACTCACCAAAACGCATCCTCTAAGTTCTCAGACCACGGTATCCAGAAAAGGCTGCATCTCTTTAGCTGAGTCTTCCCATTGCCAAGCAGGCCTCCACATTTTCTGCAGTTCTGCAGCGAGTCTAGAGACATGGTTCAGTCTCCAGCTTCTCACAGCAACTTGTCAAATCGGTGATTCTGAGAAAAGCCACCTAGCTCTTTGGGTCTCTCACTGATGCCTCCTGCCTATGCATTTCAATATTTGCTGAATGCCTACTCTTTCTTAAGCGCTCCTCATACGTGATTTCATTTACCATTTCTCTATGTAGGAAAGCTGTTTCTTTCTTTCTTTTTCTTTTTTTTGAGACGGAATCTTACTCTATTGCCAGGCTGGAGTGCAGTGGTGCGATCTCGGCTCACTGCAACCTCTGCCTCCCAGGTTCAAGTGATTCTGCCTCAGCCTCCTGAGTAGCTGGGATTACAGGCGCTCACCACCATACCCAGCTAATTTTTGTATTTTTAGTAGAGACAGGGTTTCACCATGCTGGTCAGGATGGTCTCAATCTCCTGACCTCGTGATCTGCCTGCCTCGGCCTCCCAAAGTGCTGGGATTACAGGCGTGAGCCACCTCGCCCAGCCAGGAAAGCTATTTCATGCCTATGTTTGCAGATACTGGTCCTTCTGCCTGGAATACCCTTTCTTTCTTCTCAGTCTAATTCCTATATGTCCTTCCAATCCAGCTCATGGCATGCCCTGTTCTGGAAACCCGACAACAGTTTAGATAGAGCCAAAATGGGCTCCTGTAAGCACATGGTGTTCCTCTGAGCACAGTGTTGGGATCACAGGCTTGGCCGTCTTCCTCTCCCATGAGACCACAAGCTCCCTGTGCTCAGAGCCCCGCCCCACTCCACCTGGCATCCCCAGGGGCCTGCAGAGTTTCTGGCACATTGGAGCTGTTCCAGAAAAGTTTATGGAGTGAGCAAATGAATCAATCCATTTATCCCTGAATGAGATGTTTCCTTTCCCTTCCTTTCCCCAGTTAAAATGCTTTGATTTTTTTTTTTAACTTCTCTTAGGAAATTATTTTAAAAATAAGCAGTCAGCTTCTACCTCCTACACAAGGAGCATCAGAGAATACCAATGAACCATCATTTACCAGTGGGACTTTCTGCAGAAGGAAGTGTGTAGTATGAACCTCTGTCGACATCCCAGGCACTGTGGGGTCCTATGGGGATATGGACCAAGCTCCATGCGTGCAGCTCTGAGAGATGCCTTCATATGAGCAGCAGCTGTTAGTGGCATTAAGACATCAATGGCTTCCAGAAGCCTTTCAGTGTTTTAAGGATACTATTCACCAATTCTCACAGAATCCTTCAAAGATAAGCAAGAGAAATGGAGGATTTGTTTCCTGCCTTCTTTTCTCTCCTCTCTTTCTTCTTACAGTCGGAGAGTTAGAATTCAGAGAAAGGTTAAGCAAATCGCCTAGCTTCACTTAAAAGAGAACAGTCAAGCCAGAACTCAGTCTGGTGCTCATTCCACAAAGCTGTGCTTCCTGTAACTTAAACAGGTCTGTGTTTTAATGAATTCGTGGCATATGGGCCATAATAATCAAAGCGCCTGGCATTTCCTGGAATTTATGATCTGGTGGGGAATAGGTCATTTTCTACTTTTGAATGAATTTTCACATGCCTAGCTTTGGAGTTGAGAAGCTTGACAGAACTGAACGTAGTTTCTGGAATAAGTAATGCTGTTTGTTTGACGGGCTATCTGTATTCATATCTTCTTTTTGTCCTCTCAAACCTCACCCCTAGCCATGAACTATTGTCTCTACCTCTCTAGCATTTTAAGAGTCAGTAGCAACATAGTGTTCTCAAAGTCTGTGTTGTGGGAGAAGAAAATTATTTTGATTGCTGTCTTCTCCTTGAAGTTCATAGCCCTTCATCATCCACCATCCCTGGTGACCTACAGCTGTTGGAAAAACGGTTGTCTTTATAGACAACGAACTCTCCCCCTGACCTGGATTGGTGTTTCTGATTTCTAAGAAACCTTGTTGATGCAGGTAGCAGTGAAAATCTGTGAATTCAGAAATGGCCTGACCAATGTACTCTTCTTTTCTTTTCTTTCTTTTTTTTTTTTTTTTTGAGACAGGCTGGAGTACAGGTGTGCGATCTCTGCGAACTGCAACCTCCACCTCCAGGTTCAAGGGATTCTCCTGCCTCAGCCTCCCGAGTAGCTGGGATTACAGGTGCGCACCACCATGCCTGGCTAATTTTTGTATTTTTAGTAGAGACGGGGTTTCACCATGTTGGCCAGGCTGGTCTTGAACTCCTGACCTCAGGTGATCTACCTGCCTCGGCCTCCCACAGTGCTGGGATTACAGGAGTGAGCCACGGCACCTGGCCCAATGTGCTCTGTTTTCGACGGAGTCTTCCAGAATTGCCTTGAGTGTGACAGCAGTAGCTGGTTTCCCAAAGGTCTGTTTGGTCCCACTTGCTGAGAAGGTTGCCAGTGAGTATGTGTTGTGGGCATCTAAATCTCAGTAAAGGCTATACCAATAATGCTAATGAGCTGAAGTAAATATCTATGCCACCGATATTGATGTTTGTGTTGTGTTTCTAAAATGAATTGAAGTTCCCCCAAAGCCCGACCTTCTCTTCTCCAGCAAATCCTTGGTTGCAGTGGGTGGTAGTAAATTTTTAAGGGCATTAAAAAGTTTCTCAGGAATGCCTTTTAAAGGAGCTTTTTCCATACTTTTTTTTTTCTAATATCTTATATGTTCAGTTCTTACTGGCTTACTCTTTTAAAAACGGAATCCCTGAATATTTCTGTGAAATGCTTTCTTTTCTGAGACAGACTGTCATGGGAGCTATTTAGAGCCTACATCATTTTGTTTGAGAGCTGAATGATGCACTTTTCCAAGCCTATTCTTAACTAACAATAAAAGACTTCAAGTTTGCTGAGTATTTCCAGACCCAGGCAATGTCAGGGAACCATAGATCGTCAGGGTCTTCTATTGCCCTAGCAGCCCTCTAGAAGCAACACTAGAATTTCTAGAAGGGGACTTCAGCATGCTAAAGCCATTGGCACAACCCTGGTTTACCGGCAGCCAGGAAGCTTCTTTTCTCTGTGTTGAAGTTACCCCTGTAATACACCCAAGTTAAAATATTTGGAATTCCTAACTCTACATAATAATGAGGAAACTGGCCCAGTGCGGTGGCTCACTCCTGTAATCCCAACACTTTGGGAGGCTGAGGAGGGTGGATCACAAGGTCAGGAGATCGAGACCATCCTGGCTAACACAGTGAAACCCTGTCTCTACTAAAAATACAAAAAAATTAGCAGGGCGTGGTGGCATGCACCTGGGGAGACTGAGGCAGGAAAATCACTTGAACCTGGGAGGCAGAGGTTGCAGTGAGCTGAAATCACGCCATTGAACTCCAACCTGGCAACAGAGCGAGACTCCGTCTCAACATAATAATAATAATGAGAAAATCTCTAAGTTTCAAAGATCCCAATTCAAATCTAAACACTTGGAAAGTAAGGAAATAAGTTTCCTGGGTTTGGAATTTATTACAGATGTGCAAGACTCAGGGTCCGTAACAGGAACACAAAGTCCTCCTGTCACTGAGACAGAGGCTGGGGGAGAAAAGAGACCCACTTTCCCAGAAACTCAAATGGGGCAGGTACACAGAAGTTAGGCTGGATCTCATGAGCGCTTGATGGGACAAGACTGTTCCCATGGTACTTCCCCGAGGTTAACCAGGTGTGACAGGGGAAAGTGATAGCCGCGTGATTCATGAATGTGTACAACCAAATTGTCCCAGGCTGGGTTCATGGGTCAAATAGGAGACCAGTGTCTGAGGTCAGGTTTCAGGCTGCTGCATGCGCTGGCCTCTAAGCAGAAGGAAAGGGAAGCAGTGTCACCTTGAATGATACCCCCCATGCTTGCTTCGACCCCAGTTAGGAGGGGAATTGGTAGGGGCGTACGATGAAGAACTGTTTCGTTTCTTTCCTTTTCTCTCTGCTGTCACATGAGACTAGACCAGGAGAAAACAGAAAGCTCATAATTTTATTTGGCCTTCATTGAGTGTAGGCTGGTATCATTTCATTTATTTGGATGTTATAGGGGTTCTCAGATTCATAACCTATTTACTGGGTTTATAAAATGATTATTTTAAAATTTGAACGATGGATGAGAACATTCCACGGTTTATTGTGGGAGGGAGAATATAGCCAGAAAAACAATGACCTGTGGTGTAAGGCCATAGGCATGTCAAAATCAGAATCTGTACCAATTCAAATAACTTCCTCTTGAATCTCAGATTACCTTGGGAAAGTGGATGACTTTTTGCACTAGGATTTCAAAACATTTAAGCTTCCGTAATGATGGCTTGATTTAATTCCAAATGCATTACCTCCTACAGATACAACATGAGAGCAGAAATTGACTTTGTAAATAGTGTGGATCAAATGAGGCCCAGTGCTTGCACAAACCAGTAAGTGGCAAAACCAAGACTAGAATATCAGAAGGTAGAGCTTTGTCTTTTGAGCAAGGTTGCCTTTGTTTTTACCAAATTTTGAGGCCATGCATTTGTTGCATGAATTCTACTTTAGATTCATTCAGTACAATATTTTGCTCTTTTTCTTACAAAAAGTAGTACAACAAAGAAATGTTGAATTCCATTTGCTACTCTGCTATTTACATGTTGTATCACATGAAGCACATACAAAATTAAAGAAGTCACTGTGTAGGCCAGACGCGGTGGCTCACGCCTGTAATTCCAGCACTTTGTGAGGCTGAGACAGGCAGATCACGAGGTCAGGAGTTTGAGACCAGCCTGACCAAGATGGTGAAACCCCATCTCTACTAAAAATACAAAAAAAGATTAGCCAGGCATGGTGGTGCACACCTGAGTAGCCTGTAGTCCCAGCTACTCAGGAGGCTGAGGCAGGAGAATCGCTTGAATCTGGGAGGCGGAGGCTGCAGTGAGCCAAGATCGTGTTACTGCACTCCAGCCTGGGCAACAGAGCAAGACTCTGTCTCAAAAAAAAAAAAAAAAAAAGTAGTTACTTTTGTGTGCTTTCACAGTGTTAAGTTTAGAAATCTTACCTTAGTGGAATAGACTTGTTTATAAATGTTCTTGAAATTTCACTATGTGAGTCTAGTTTTATTATAAGAAACTACTATTCAAACCAGTAGTCAAAAAACTTGCTTTCCTAGACTTATAGGCATAGGCTGAGAATAAATTGAAACCAGATCGAGGTAGGCTTATCAACTGAATTTAAAGAGATATTGCTGGTGAAATGTTAATATGTTTTTATTTTAAAAAACAGTTAAGTTAGTGAATTCCTTACTCTTAAACAGATTCTGATAAGAAGGATACATTACTTGAGATTGTTTAATTCAGCAAAAGTTTTACCCTATATTTTAACTATTCTCACAGTTGATAGGGAATTGGTTTATGAGACAATTCCTTTTTTCCTTTTTATTTTTTTTTTGGATTTTATTTTTAAGTAATAACATTTTTGCTTGTATGAGAATTGTGGACTGTCCTTTCTCAAAGAATAAAAGTCCTACTCATTTTCCATAATTGGTTTCAATATCAGTTTCTTTGTGAAGCATTATTGATTTCTAACCCCTTCACAGATTCTAGAATAAGTTCCTTCCTCTTCAGTATTCTCAAGAGTATTTCATTAGACATCTATTCTAACAGTTAATTCTGCCCATCTGAGTTCATTTATTTGTTGAGCATCTACTATGTACCAGGCACTGGTCTAAGCCGAGGGATTAGTAGAACAGTGAGCAAAGTAGATAAAGTTTCCACTGTCGTGGAGGTTATACTCTAGTGGGTGGATGTGGCAATAGATGAATAAGTATTGGGAGGAAGAAAAAGCGTGGGAAGGGAGTTAGCGAATGCCAGGGAGAGGTGAGTTTCTATTTTGTATTGTGCAGTTGGAGGATGCCTCACTAGGAAAGGAACATTTGAGCAGAAACCTTAAGGAAGGGAGGGTGTGAGCTAGGCAGATATTTTGGGGAAGAGAATTCTAAGCAGAGGGAGTAACAATACAAAAGACTGTGCTTGGCCCATTTGAGGAATAGCAAGTGAGTGAGGGGAAAGGCAGAAGCGGATCAGGCTCTGAAAAGGACTTGGAGTTTTACTCTGAATGGGGAGCAAAGTCATTGGCAGGTGTTCTGGCTGCAGTGCTGAAAATAGACTGTTGACTGGTGAAGGGAGAAGAGAATGATGGCTAGCACTGGGAAGTGGTAAGAAGCGGTTATAGTCTGGATATATTCTGAAGTAACAACAGAATTGCAGAATTGATGAATTGGACATGGGTGTCAGAAGTCAAGGATGCCTCCAATGTTTCTGCATTGAGCAGCTGGTAAAATGGAGTTTCCAGATACCAAAATGGGGTAGGTGGTAGAAGAAACAGGCAAGGGGGGCAAGTTTAGGAGTTTTGCTCTGGGACTTGTTAATTACTTTCTTACTTTACAAATAATTTTTAATGGAAACATCACATTCTAATGGAAAAGTGCTCATTGAAGTTTTACAAAACGACTGCACCTGTAACTTGCATCGAGACTAAGAAATAAAACACTAACAGACACAGAGGCAGAGATTACAAGTAGGTATCTTGGATAGACAAGTCTTTAGTTCAGGGGAGATATACATGTGGGATTTGTCAGCATATAGATGGCGGTTAAAGCCATGAAACAAGATGAAATTACCCAGGAAGTAAATGTGGATAGAGAAGAAAAGAGGTGTGGGACCTTCTAAGGTTTAATGGCTGGGGAGATGAAGAGGAAAGAGCAAAAGATACTGAGAGGGGCAATGCTGATGTAGGAGACCCAGAAGAGAGTGAGAACGAAGAAAGAGTACTAAGTACAGAAAGTCTGCTGTAAGGATTGGGAATATGCAGTGAACAAGATCCAGGTCCCTTCCCTGCCCTCATGTCAAGTCGGGTAAGACATGACACGTAAAAAAAAAAAAATACGTGGAAAAAAATCCTATCTATCTATCTATTGTCCTTGCCATATCTTATTATGAAGTATAATGCAGGCTTGAAGGAAATGTAACTTTTGATGGGGAGATCTGATTTAGTTAGGAATGGCTTATCTGAGGAAGTGATGTTTAACTTGAAGCTTGATGGATGAAAAAGGATTTTCCAAGATCAAGTTTGGGGGATGTATTAGCCTCCCAAGGCTATTGTAACAAAATACCATAAGCTGAGTGACGTAAAACACAAGACATTTATTCTTTTGCAGTTCTGGCAGCTAGAAGTCAGAAATCACGGTGCAGCAAGGCCATGCTCTCCGTGACTAGGGAAGAATTCTTTCTTGCTTCTTTCAGCTTCTGGTAGCCCCAGGCATTTCTTGACTTGTGATAGCATAATTTTAATCTCTGTCTCTACATGGCCTGCTTCTCTGTGTATCCCTGTATCCTCCTCTCTTCTTATAAAGACATCAATTATTAGGTTTGGGGCTCACCCTAAATCTAAGATGATTTCATCTTGATATCCTTAATTAGTTATGTCTGCAAAGATGCTATTTCCAAATGAGATCACGTTCTTTTTTAAAAAATAAATATATATATTTTTTTCAGACTCATGGCATGCAGTCACCAAATGAAGTCACATTCTGGGGTTCTGAGTAGACATGATTTGGGGGGAACACTATTCAACCCCATACAGGGAATGAACAGAAGGAATAACATGTTTGAAGCAGTAGTGTGTCAGAGCTGACTCAAACCTGCTGTCAAGAGCCAATTGTTAAATTTTTTGTCAATTGTGTTATCTGGTTGACATTGGTAACTTGAAATTGGTCATGGTGTGAGTATTTGCATTATGCAAATCGGCAAATGACACAAATCATGTTTGTTTATTTTTCTTCTGGAGAGCCCATTATTAAACATTTACCAGGACACCACTGGTTTGGAGGTCTTGTATCTGAAAAGACATGTGTCTAGCATGGCTGGCCTGTAAGGAAGAGTGAACTGGAGGGGAAGGACAGGCCAGGCCATGTAGGGTCTTGAAGACCACACTAAGGATTTTAGATTTTTTTTTTTTTTTGACAGGGCCTTTATCTGTCTCCCAGGCTGGAATGCAGTGGTGCGATCTTGGTTCACTGCAATCTCCACTGCTAGGTTCAACTGATCCTCCCACCTCAGCCTCCCAAGTAGCTGGGACTACAGGCATGTGCCACCAAGCCCAGCTAATTTTTGTTTTGTTTTGGTTTTTTATAGAGATGGAGTTTTGCCATGTTGCCTAAGCTAGCCTGGAACTCCTGGGCTCAAGAGATCTGTCTACCTCAGCCTTCTAAAGTGCTGGGATTACAGGTGTGAGGTGTGAGCCACCACACCCAGCCAGGATTTCAGATTTTAACCCAAGTGCAACTGGGGGATATCTGAGAGTTTTAATCAGGGGAGTGGCATGATCAGATTTGTATCATTGTTCTAACTGTTTATATGCCAGTCTTTCCTAACAGAGAGCAAGTAGGAAATCTTTGACAGGGATTTCATCTTCATTATTTTTTGTTTCTCCCAAGAATTTTGCATAGAATAGGCACTTGATAAATGCTCATCCATCTAAATGGGGTTTTACAAATACTATGCATACTAGTAAAAGCAGTGGTTAATAAGCCAGCAAAAACAATTGGTATGATTTGGATTTGTGTTCCCACCCAAATCTCATGTTGAATTGTTATTCCCATTGTTGAAGGAGGGACCTGGTGGGAGGTGATTGGATCCTGGTGGCAGATTGCTCTCTTGCTGTTTTCCTGAGAGCGAGTGAGCTCTCATGAGATCTGGTTGTTCGAAAGTGTGTAGTGTAAGGCCGGTTGCCTCACCAGGGAGCCAGGCACACCCACCTCTGCACCTAGAACTCCATTTTGCACTCCACACCCACCTCTTCACTCAACCCCTGGCTCTGCATACGGCACCTACCCCCGAGCACATGTTCCCCTGGAAGAATCCAGTGGATGTGACCTCAGCCGGACCCTGCACTAAGAAAGAACCGCCCAACAACCTACCCACCAATAACAACCCACCCCATCTCCATCCTGCTCCCCCCCAACCAATCAGAGCGCCCGACCACTCCTTGCTCTCTGAAACTATAAAAACCCCTCGTCCCGGGAAGCCAGTGCGACTTCTCTGGCCCTTCTCCCCTGGACTGTAGAACCTCGCCCGGGAGCCAAATAAACTGAAATTTAATTTTTCTTATACTGGCCTCAGTTTCCTCAGTTTAAGCTCGACAATAACCCTTACATGTAGCACCTCCCCCTTCTCTCTCTCTCCTGCTCTGACCATGTGAAGACGTGCTTGCTTCCTCTTTGCCTTTTGCCATGATTGTAGGTTTCCTGAGGCCTCCCCAGAAGCAGAAGCCTGTATAGCCCATAGAACCATGAGCCAATTAAAACTTTTTTCTTTCTTTCTTTTTTTTTTTTTTTTAAAGATGGGGTTTCACCGTGATGGCCAGGCTGGTCCTGAACGCCTGACCTCAGGTGATCCACCCACCTCGGCCTCCCAAAGTGCTAGGATTACAGGCATGAGCCACCGCGCCCGGCCAAAACTTTTTTATTTGTAAATTACCCAGTCTCAGATATCTCTTTATAACAGTGTGAGAATTGATTAATACAATGATCAGACATGAAGATGCCATGGAGGACTCACAGGACAGTGCTATCATTCTGGTACACCATCCATTTACCAGTCATGTATTTAGGACCTGCTGTCTGCAGGCACCGTGAGAATGCAGCAATGAAGAAGACACAGTCTTATTCTTAAGTTGGAATCTTGTGGAGATCACACCAAAACCTGTCAGAGTCCCTTGTGATAAACTGTATGACAAGGTAAACATGGGCAGGTCTCCTGAATTTTGGGGAAGCTCCCATGGGAAGCACACTTTTTAAAGATAGTACTGCTGCCTGGAATGATACACTGAGTTCAATATCTCTAAAAATGGTGATACACAGTGTTGGGGAAATGAGGAGCTGAAGGGCTTTGTCCCTTTGAAATGACCCTCAAAGCTTGTTATACGCTCTACTTGCCCATGTTCACTATTTCTATCACCTTTATCCCTTCAAGCTGTGGCAGGCAGAATTCTAAGATGATTCCAACGAGCCTTGTCCTCGTACAATCCTCCTACCTTTGAGTGTGAATATGATAGTGCTCCTCTGCTGATGTTATGTTACACAGCAAAAGGGAGATTATTTTGGGTGGGCCTCACCTAATCAACTGATCTCATTTTAAAAGCAGAGTGTCCTCTGGCTGCTTCTAGAAGAGTAAGTCAGAGATTTCAAGCCCAAGAAGGATTCAAAGCACTGTGGCTGGCCCAAAGATGATGGGTAGAGTGTGAGAAAGAATGCGAGTGCATTTCAGCCGGGCGTGGAGGCTCCTGCCTGTAATCCCAACACTTTGGGAGACCAAGGCGGGTTAATCACCTGAGGTCGAGAGTTCAAGACCAGCCTGGCCAACATGGTGAAACCCCATCTCTACTAAAAATACAAAATTAGCCAGGCGTGGTGGCATGTGCCTGTAGTCCCAGCTACTTGGGAGGCTGAGGCAGGAGAATTGCTTGAACCCGGGAGGCGGAGGTTGTGGTGAGCCAAGATCGTGCCATTGCACTCCAGCCTGGGCAACAAGAGTGAAACTGTATCTCAAAAAAGAAAAAAATAGAATGTGAATGCATTTCTAAGAGCAGAGCATGGCCCCTAGCTGAGAACCAGGGAGGAAATAGACTTCAGTCCAACAGCTACGAGGACCTGAATCCTGCCAACAGTTAGGATTAACTTGGAAGTCAGCTCCTTCCCCAGAGTATCCAGACAAGAACCCAGCCAGGCCAACACCTTGATTTCAACCATGTGATAACCTGAGCAGAGACCCAGCCATGCTGTGGCTGACTTCTGACCTACTCACACTGTAAGCTAATAAATTAGTGTTGTTTTAAGCTGCTACATTTTTGGTCATTTCTTACTCAAAAATAGAAAAGGAATGCAAGGGCCTTCCCTCTGAAAGTTTGGCTCAGCAAGAGTGAAGACAAATTTTCTTTCACTCCCTCTGCTTAGGTAGGGTGCGAAAAGCTTAGTGCTAGTTAGCAGAGCAGAAACTGAGCACAGAGAGATGTCTGTGAAGCCGCAGAGGTTCCTAAGGGGGCAAGAGTGACATTATTACAAGGTGTTATTATATATGATTATGACTTCACAACTGTCCTCTGAATTAATCACATTTACGGCCTTCCGTGCCAATTCTTCTATGGTGTGCTATCATGAACAAGGAGCCTGCAATACCGTGGGCCTCGCAGACACAGAAGCAAATCCTTGCCACGGAGAAGCGAATCATATGAGACACTGCATCATGTTGTTTCACAATGCAAGGTGCTCTCTTGGAATAGCTGTTCTCTTTTTGCAAGTTAGACAGATGCTCTGGAAGGTGTGAGGCCTTGGGCAGGATCCACCATTCTATTTGCTCTACAGAAGCGGCAGCTTGAGCAACAGACTAGTGACAAAAAAGAATTGCAATGTTTCTAGAAGTTTCTAAGCTGTGCAAGGGGAGTGGTGTGTCCTTTGTGTGAATGTATCTCAAAAGAGGATTTCTAGTGTAGTGAGACATGGTAATGGCTTCCTTTGCTTTTTACGTATTGATATAGCTGAATTTATGAAGGCTGCTCTGATGTACAGAGCAGATGAATGATAGAGTGCTCATGGCGGCACTTGGAATTCCTTCAGATTCCTCCTCAAGATGAGTTCTGACTCAGATTTTGTGCTACCCAGCTACTCTACCTAAAGTTGGGTCCCTCTAGGAGTAATCTATCTTACTTGTTTCTATGTAAAGTCAATGCATTCTGGGGGATATAGATGATGGGGGAATGGCTTATAGGGAATCTTTAGGGAAAATAGAAGCATCTGCTCCTTCTCCCACAGAGATATAACGTAATGATAACACGTTTTCTTTCTATAGCGCTGTCACCGCGACCTCTGCCTCCCGGATTCTAGCGATTCTCCTGCCTCAACCTCCTGAGCAGCTGGGATTACAGGCGCCTGCCACCACGTCACGCTACTTTTTGTATTTTCTGTAGCCATGGGGTTTCACCATGTTGGTCAGGCTGGTCTCAAACTCCTGGCCTCAGGTGATCCACCTGCCTCGGCCTCCCAAAGTGTTGGGATTACAGGTGTGAGCCACCACACCCAGCCTATATACGCTGTCACTCTTTCAAATAGCACATGAATGGATGAATCAAAAGCAGTTATTATCCCCATTTCACACAAATGGTGAAGATCAATAACTTCCTTTTGAGAAAAACCAGATCAGGTCAAATATCTGAAACTTGATATATAAATGAGAATAGAATTATAAGAGCAGAGTGCTGAGTAACAGTGACAATGTTGATGACAACGATGATGGTTTTGGAAGAGAGTCGGAATGAGAGGGACCTTGCTGGAGTTTAATATGGATCTTGATTTAGAAATTTTTTTTCCGTTTTGGGCAACTTCTGGGGTAAGCTTGAAAAGGAAACCATCTCCTACTTGAGAAAGATAAATTCAAAGGGGAAAAATGAGTTTTACTAACTCAAAATATTTCTTGCAAAAAATATTTCACGATAGGTACATATTGACTTTTCTTTAGAAGTGACTTCTTCAATATCATTTGTTTTACAATTTTTTTTCACATAGTTTTGCCTTTTAAGTTATAAGGAAGAGCCCTTTTAATCAATTTACAGCAATATTCTTTTGTTCATTACTTGATGTGAGACATACCTGGGGGAAGACTCAGGCAGGGACAAGTTGATGAACCTCATGAAAATGCTCCCTTATCAGGCTACTACCCTACTGTACTTGGGAAGAGAAGGGGCACAAGACCAGGTCCTTTCAAACTTATTTGTACTTTTCTGAAGTACTTGTTATAGATGCACCAAAATTTCAGTGGATATAGCTGTCATAAAATATTCTTAGGACTCAGAGTAAATCATGGATATGTAGAAACAGAAGAAGTACCTGTATAGTGTCTTCAAATAATCATGGCCAAAATCACATGTTTACTTAAATACGACACACCTGATGGTTCATCAACAAATAACGATTGAGACAGGTGTACAGATAAGGTCCCGGCCACCATGGTTACATTCTAGTTGGTGGGCGGAGTATAGAAATTTAAGAAGTGAAATGTAATTAAACAAGATAACTCAGCTCGGCACAGTTGCTCATGCCTGTAATCCCAGCACTTTGGGAGGTCGAGGCGAGTGGATCTTCTGAGGTCAGGAGTTCGAGACCAGCCTGGCCAATATGGTGAAACCCCGTCTCTACTAAAAATACAAAAAATTAGCCGGGTGTGGTGGTGTGAGCCTGTAATCTCAACTACTCAGGAGGCTGAGGCAGGAGAATCGCTTGAATCCCGGTGGTGGAGGTTGCAGTGAGCCAAGATAGCGCCACTGCACTCCATCCTGGGCAAGACAGAGCGAGACTCTGTCTCAAAAAACATAAAAAAAGATAATTCAAGGAGGTGAAGGAGATCAGAATATGTCACTCCCAAATATGCTACCTTGGCTTAAAGGTGATTTTGAGTTGAAGCCAATTAAGAAAAACAGTAGACACAGAAGAAACTCTGCCGGCCCTTTTTCTACCTAAAAGCAGGGAAAAATTTTCCATTTATAGAGGTGTGTCCCTCTTTTATACCAAGAAGAGAACTACTCTTATCATTAAAGACAGCACCAACTTGAGTTTGCACACCAAACCTTACTAAACATCTTTTATCTACTGTTAGTTTCCTCCATATATTTACCCTCCCATAATTTAACTGCTTCTAGAAGCCCAAATCTTATTTCCTTTGTCTAGTCACTTCTCCATAGTTTATCATACTTTTTATTTTTTACTTTACTTTAATTAATTTATTTATTTTTGAGACGGAGTCTTGTTCTGATGCCCAGGCTGGAGTGCAGTGGTGCAATCTCGGCTCCCTGCAGCCTCCGCCTCCCGGGTTCAAGCGATTCTCCTGCTTCAGCCTTCTGTGTAGCTGGGATTACAGGCACCCGCCACCACGCCCAGCTAATGTTTTGGTGTTTTTAGTAGAGACGGGGTTTTACTGTGTTGGCCAGGCTGGTCTCCAACTCCTGACCTCAGGTGATGGGCCTGCCATGGCCTCCCAAAGTGCTGGGATTACAGGCGTGAGCCACTGCACCTGGCCATATTACTTTTATTTTTTTTCTCTAGAGATAGGGTCTCACTGTGTCACTTAGGCTAGAGTGCAGTGGTGTGATCATAACTCATTGCAGCCCCAACCTCTGGGCTCAAGTGATCTTCCTAACTCAGCCTCCTGAGTAGCTGGTACTACAGGCATGCATCACCGTACCTGGCTATTTTTGTGTTTTTAGTTTTTGTAGAGATGGGGGTCTCTGCATTGCCCAGGCTGATCTCAGACTCCTGGCCTCAAGCAATCCTTCCACCTCAACCTCCCAAAAATCACACTTTTGATAAACTCATATAGCAACACCTGAGCCTAACCACCTCTGAGGCTTGCACTTCTTTTCTGTGTAGCCCCTGCCCCCATGTATGTACAATTGATTCAATGCATCAGTTAAATAGGTATGCTGTTTTTTCCTTTTACTCTTGTCTTCCTTTTTTTGTTTTTTTAAAGATGGGGGTTTCACCATATTGGTCAGGCTGGTCTCGAACTCCTGACCTCAGGTGATCCGCCCACCTCAGCCTCCCAAAGTGCTGGGATTACAAGCGTGAGCCACCGCCCCGGCTACTCTGTCTTCTATCAGTTTAATGTACAGGCCCCCAGCTAATAAACATAAGAGGGTAGAGGAAAAGTTTTTCCTCCTCTACTGTGGTAATAACTGTTATGAAGAAAATAACAGGGAGTAATACAGTAGTGGTTGGAAGAAAGTGACTTTGGCTATAGTAGAGGAAGGCTCCTCTGAGGAAATGACTTTTTTTTGTTTTGAGCGGGAGCCTCACTCTGTCTCTAGGCTGGAGTGCAGTTGCACAATCTCAGTTCACTGCAACCTCCACCTCCCGGGTTCGAGTGATTTTCCTGCCTCAGCCTCCCGAGTAGCTGGCACTACAGGCATGCACCACCACACCCAGCTAATTTTTGTATTTTTTAGTAGAAATGGGGTTTCACCATATTGGACAGGCTGGTCTCGAACTCCTGACCTCATGATCCGCCTGCCTCAGCCTCCCAAAGTGCTGGGATTACAAGCAAGAGCCACCGCGCCTGGCCGGAAATGACATCTTAATTGAGACCTGTAATATGAAAAAGTGCAGGGCACACCAAGATCTTAGAAAATGTATTCCAGGCAAAGGGAATAGCAAATTCCCTTTTGGAATGAAAAATTCCTGTGTTAGGCATCAGCTCGGATATTTGATTGGAAGAGAGAAGGCCAGAGTAGCTGAAGTGGAGTGGACCAGGGAGGAAGTTGAACCGGAGAAAGTCGGAAATGTCTGCAAGAGTCAGGCTGTATGGGGTGTTAAAGGCCAATGGTTCCCAAACTCAAGCAAACATCGGAATCACCTGGAGGGATTGGTAAATCACAGGTTCTTGGGTCCCATCTCTAGAGTTTCTGATTCTGGAGGTCTGGGTGAGTCTGAGAATTTGCATTTCTAACAAGTTCACAAATGCCGCTGCTGGTCCAGGGACTGTGTTTTAAGAACCCCTGTTAGGCCAAGGGACGGTGCTTAGATTTTATTTTAATAACACTGGGAAGCTATTGAGGTTATTTTAAGCAGGATGTTAAGCAGGTTTGAAACTTGATTTTGAAGGGGTTCAGAACATCTTACCCCAAAATATGCCATTTTGGCATATTGATTATTTTGAGCTAAAAGAAATTGAGAACCAGCCGATGCAGAAAAAATGCTCTTCACCTCCCCCTCAAGTGTCTAAAATATGAAATTCCCCTTTTGCAAAGGGAATTTGCATTTATAAAGGAAATCTTATTAGTAGAGGTATCGGTACCAGGAAGAGAGCTACTTCAAGACAACTTTTAGCACCTGAGAGACTTTTATCTGTAAAACAAGGCAACCTTTATTCACCATTCATTTTCCCTCTTTGCCTTTCCGTAATTTGTCTCTACCCTGCGAAAATTCCCATGCCCCTATTCTTTTCTATAGCTCAGCGGGATAGATAAGCCTCAATCATCTGGCTGCTTCCTTCGGTCTCATATTTTTGTGGGACTTCTGTGTTTATTTACAATATTAAAATGATTTGTATCCTGTTAATTTGTCTTCTGCCAATGTAATTTGCAGACTAGCCAAAGAACCTAGAAATGTAGATGGAAGCAAGTTTTCCTCCCCTACAGTTTGTATAATTACAAGGCCCCTTTGGTTGATATTTGGAGAACAGACTGCTAACAAAAAAGGAAGAAAGCAAATACCATCATATTGAGTCTTGGTTGAACTTCTGGTAACTGAATTTGAGGCTCCTTTCTGCTCTTGTTAGAGACAAACCAGAGCCTGACAGCAGTAAAAGTGGTAAAACAGGTTTTGTCTAGGACTATTGCCACATGGGAAAAGAGACTTCAGTATAAGACTGGACTCGGAGAGAGATCCAAGATGGCCACGTAGCAGCAGCTCAGGATTGTAGCTCCCACTGAAAGCGCAGAGAGCAAGTGGATGCCGCAATTGCAGATGAATTTTTGATGCCCACAGACTGGGAGATTCCCGACGAAGGAGCCACACGGGTTGCCAGCGCGACTCTTTTGGCCAGCGCGGCGCTTCTCAGTGCGGAGTGTACGGGACTGGGTGGTGCCCTTTTAGTCGGGCTCGGCCGGTCTCATCCCCACAAGGAGAACAGCAATTGGAAGCGCTGAGGATTGAGAGCAAGTACAGCTGAACCCGGGAAGGCCCAGCTCTGTGGGGAAGGGGCGCCCCCCGAAGGAAAACTAAGAAACAGAAAAAACTTTATCACCAACAAGCCAGACGTCCACTCAGAGACCCAAGCTGAAAGTCGGCAATTACAAAGACGACAGGTGGATAAATCCACAAAAATGGGAAGAAACCAGTGCAAAAAGGCTGAGAACACCCGAAATCAGAATGCCTCTCTTCCTACAGGGGATCGCAGCTCCTCATCAGCAAGAGAACAAGGCTTGACGGAGGATGAGTGTGATGAACTCACAGAATCAGGCTTCAGAAGGTGGATAATAAGAAACTTCTGTGAGCTAAAA